>VOQK01028036.1:0-11884 GCA_015052645.1 Benitochromis conjunctus
AAAAAAAAAAAAAAAAAAAAAAAAAAAAAAAAAAAAAAAAAAAAAAAAAAAAAAAAAAAAAAAAAAAAAAAAAAAAAAAAAAAAAAAAAAAAAAAAAAAAAAAAAAAAAATCGGGACAGCTTCCTGGATTAACTTGTTCGTCATAATACGTTTAATCCAAATTTACTAAAACATGATTAATTTGAAATGTGGAAAAACTGAGATGTTATTTTTCTCAGGACGTCTGAAGCTGCTCACAGGAAGTTCTTTAAATGAAAGGTAGTTAAAGTTGTTTACACTTGGACCTTTTGTTTGAATTAAGGTCGGGCGATATGTAAAAATTTTCCAACCGACAATCATCAGTCCAATAACTGACGAGATATTCGCGCATGCGCAGACTTTTTGATGGGCGGAGCGATGTAATCATACACGGACTGATTTGTGCGTTTAGAACACAGAAGAAGTCCAAACACGCTAACTGCCAAACTGCACACTGGAGGAGGCGCAGACAGAAATAGACTGTTACCTCAGCGAGGAGGTCGCACACTGCCTCGGTGGAAAATGCATGAAAAACATTTCCCATTGATGTCACACACGGCAGGGACATATCTGTGTATACCAGCCACCAGCACACCTTCAGACTGCTGGTGATACCGTTAACCACCTGAGCGCACTGCTAACACCTGAGAAAGTAAACATGCTTCCTGTCAAAGACTTTATACGTTTGGTTTGGAGGGAATATTTGACCTTCTTCTTTGTTTCAGTACTGGATTATTCATTTATTTATTTCACATGCGCCAAATCGCACAAAAGACTTAACTTTACGTCTGAGATTTTTTAAAATGTTCACTGGAAGAGACATTTAGATTTTTAACTGATGTGTTGTTTGGTCGAGTGTGTAAGACAAACACTGGACCGGCCTGTAAACAAGGTTATAGTGGAAAAAAGAAGCTGTTTCTCTGTTTCCCTCCCATCATTGTGGTTTTTGATTTAAAATGTTTTTTCTGAACACAGGCTCGTGTGAAACTTTCCTGGCTTCTTCTTGGTCAGAGGGAGAAAGTGAAACATGCAGAGGTGGTGAACATAAAGAAACGTTATGAAATCTGTTTGCAGTACGTCCATCTTTACTTTGGATCCTCTTCAGGTCCATTTCTGTCTCCATATTTGTGAATTTATGATGTTTTCTTCAGTACTAAGACAGTAAATCTGTTCAAACATGTGAATATTTCATGGAGTTCTGCAGAGAGCCGTGCACGTGCACGCCGAGCCCTGACGTCTCTCCGCTGACAGCAGCGCTCACGAGGGAGCGAGCTTTCGGTTCGCTGGCGTTTCCCTGCACAACACATGATGACCACACACGCACGTGCCCTCCAGCCTGCCGCTGACGCTCCCCGCTAGCCAATCGCGACGCTGCAAACCCAGCCTCCGATTGGACGGTACGGAGAGCGGGGCGCGACAAGCAGCTCGGGCAGCCAATGGCGTGGCGTCAGGTCAAAACGGTAAACGCAGCCGCTCGGTGACAGCCAGCGAACGCGGGTTATTTCCCCCTCAGCTGTCGCCTGACAGGAGCAGAGCGAGAGGACACGGCTGAAGCAGGTTTATATGTTCATCGTTTTCAGGGTTGTGAGTCGCAGCTCGTCTGAGTGTGTGTTTGACAACGCGCCCTGCAGCTTTTCTGTCTCACCCACACACTTCAGATTACGCTCATAGTCCTGCCATCGCTGCTCCTGCACAGGTTTATGTAAGAAAACATCAGCAGCTACTGATTGGTTTGAGTTGTAGAAGTAAATTTAGACCCGTGTGACTGCAGAGGCGACGAGCATCACCGAGGATTTATTTCATTTACACACAGGAGCAAACTCTGTGCTGCCGAAGACTCATTTTAAAGCTCACAATAACCTGGGTTGGCTGGTGTAAACGCTTTACAGCTCATCATCAAGCTTTAGATCTCCATCCCAAACACCGACGCATGAAGACGAGTTTCACACGTTTACATGCACTGAAGTATAAACAGCATAAATAAATACATAAAGCAACTTTATCCTGTGTTTGAATCACGTCGATGTTTAAATACAACAAAGTGTTTCATTTAAATAGAAAATCATTTTGTTTTCATCCGTTTAAAACCTGAAGAATCGTCACCAACGCAGCTGTGGAACTGCATTATGGGAAATCTAAGTGTGTGTTTCCGGAGCTTGAGATGAAAGATGGCATTGTGTACGACGTGCATTATAAAACAGTATCAAGCTGATGCTACATACGAGACGCCTCCCAGCATCCTGCCGGACGGACGAGTACGTTAGAAAGTCACCGAGCGATAAACAGAAATTAGTCAGAATCACGAACAGCGCCGTTCATGGTTATAAATTCTTTACCCAGAAATCATTGCTGGCCAGCGCCTCCTGACCGTGGAGGTGTGCCATGAGTCCAGGTAACAAAAAGTTCTCCTCATTCGACACAGCGCCCATCATCGTCAAAAACATTGTGTACTTTGTTTGTTTCTCATTTCCAGAAACAAACGGACAAATCTGTGATTAATCCTGCAATTAAGACGCATTCTAGGAAGATCAGAGTCTGTCAGGTTTCTGGGCTCAAACGCTGAAGTTCAGAGTCTCGCTCTGATTGGATCAGGACGACCTGATCTGGGCTGATCTGAACTCTGCTGATGCAAACGTAAGCGTTTAAAACTGTGCAGGCCCTGCACAGGATGAGTGACGAAACGTTTCTCCCACTGAAAACACGACGTTCAGATGAACAGAATCAACCTTTTGGGAAGTTTCAGCAATGATGCTAAATTTTGTTTGGACGAGATGTTTTAAATCACATCTTTACGTTCCGTCGCAGCCGCTGCTCAAAGACGGCCGCGGCAACACACCAGTTTGTGGGTCGGCACGTTGACCCGACCTGAAGTTTTAGAACCATAAATTTGGTGCTTTACAGGACTCACAATGATGTAGACAGTGTGACGGAAAAGAAAGAAATGTTAGTGAACTGGTAAACGACAGTCATGTGACCCGCCTTTCAGGCTTTCGTGTTCGGATGTTGAGCAGCTCGGCGTCTGCACGAGGATTCATCGCTGTGGGTCCGGACGTGACGGCGAGCGTTCGTTTTTGTATTTTGTGACGCTCGGACGTCGTTTATCAATGAGCAGGAGACTTTTCCCTCAAACTTTACTTTGGATTTCTACTTTTTAACTAAAAACAAACAAACCAAGCAAACTCGCCGTGACCCCACCTCACCGAGGACCCCCGCCCCCTCCTCCACCCACCTTGCAGCCGAACATGAGGGAGATGGTGCTGTTGGTGCAGGCCACCTTGCAGTGGCACAGCATGGGCGAGAAGCACTCCCCCTTCTTCATGCTGGGGGACATCTTGTCGACGCCGGGACAGTTGGCCGACAGCCGCCTCCTCTGGGAGCGCTGCCGGCTCCTCCCGCGCCGCCCGCCTCCGGCTCCCCCAGCAGCACCTCCTCCGCCTCCACCTCCTGCCTCTCCACCTCCTCCACTGCTGCTGCTGCTGCTGCTGCTCCCTGCTCTCACCATTCGCCCTCATTCCTCGCATCGCTCCATCGCGGCGGGGAGGAAACGACTCCCAGAGCTCTTCCTTCATTCAGGGAGAACCTCCCCTTCCTCCTCCCTGCTGACCCCTCCTCCTCCTTCTTCTTCTGCTGGTTGAATGTTTTCCTCTCCCTCTCGACCTCCTCTCAGGCGCTCGCCCAGACTCCTCTCTCCCTCGTTCTCGCGCTTGTTTTCCTCCTCTCTCTCTCCCGCTGCACTGAGAGCGGCGATGATGACGAGAGCGAGCAAGGGCTGCTGTGTGTTCGGTGTGTGCGAAAAGCGTCCCTCTGTGGGGGTGTGATTGGTCTCCGGGGAGAGGGGGGAGGTGAGAGAGGTTGGTCACATGACTCATCGGAAACGAGGAGGGTTGAACAACAGAGAGAGAGAGAGAGAGAGCGAGAGAGAGAGAGAGAGAGAGAGCGAGAGAGAGAGAGAGAGTGGGGGTGTATCCTCAGGGAAGGCAGAGTGATGTAGGACAGAGTCAGTGATGTGGAGGAGAGGAGGACACTGAGGAGGAAGAGCGAGAGCCCAACACAGCAGCGAGCGCTCCTTCCATCACTGAGGTGCAGTTTAATCTGCCAGTGAAGAAGACATGGCAGGCGATTGGTCGGCTGGGCTGACGGCGGTGTTACATAACAGATGGACGATGCTTCCGGGTTTAAAAAGCGAACTGGTGTGCAGATGCCTCCAACCTGCCGCCTGTATAACAGCCACCAGGGGGCACAACTTCCTGTTGAGAGCAGTACCCCGTGATTGTGATGGAAAAACGACAGATCCTGGATCCACACCTGTGCAAGTCTCCTCCAGGACGGACCAACCCCCAAGTTTCATGGAAATCTGACGGGAACGAGCAAACGAACGACAAAAACAATCCACTGAGCCCAGCTGATTTTTATTTCTCTCTCTCTCCTTTTGTTGAGCGTGACGGTTAAACGACTGTTAAATTCATTTCATTAAAAAAACATTTTTAACTTTCGTCACTTTTACTGCTCGACTCGTTTTTTCGACTTCTTTTCACCAGTTCTGGACAGAAAAGCTGAAATAACCGCTCCAAAGTTTCACCGATCGCTGTTTATTCTTATTCAGTAATCAGCCTGGCTGAGTTACACTTCATCTCACTAAAGACGAGCAGCAACAAAAGCTGACACAAAACCAGAGCCTTTAACCTCGTTAATAAATGATAACTAACCGGCCGTCTATACTGGCAGAAATGTATCGCTTCTTATTATTGGCATATACCGAGTCTCTTTGTAGATCACACACACCGACCCTCATCATATTCAACTGATCTGTGTCTCTGCAGTAAAGCTGCTGCTGATGTTTGCTGACACACAACACGTTTTACAATGTTTAGTCATTTAAACACAGTGACAAACATGAACTGATATTGTAATAGATGGTTTGTGTTCTGGGCGGCAGCGTCGTCCAGACTGGCGTTTGTTTTACTCTCAGGTTCAGGAGGCTCGAGCACGCGGCGGTCTGACGTTTCTGTTTAAGTCACTACCAACAATAATCAATAATGAATAAATAAAGATAAACTCGCCCGGAGGACAAAAAACCACCATCATCTGTGTGTGTGTCTGTGTTGCAGAGTAACAGTCCAATTAAGAACCAGCACAGAAAGACAAACAGATCAGACAGACGGTCGGATTCACTCTGTAGCTTCTGCTCCACCCGAAACCTGCTGCTTTATCTCAGTCTCTCTCACTCACACACACTCACACACACACACGTCCGCCCACTGTCTGCCGCTCGCCTCCTCGGTGTGTGTTAGTCATTCAGGGCGAAGAGGAGATGAGAGAAAATGTGAGAAGAAAGGAGCTCTCTGTACCATTGAATTACATTCTGGAGAAGCTGCTTCACAGCATCGAATCAGCCAATCGTTCTTATTGACGACTAATCTGTTGATTATTTCTAAAATCAATCACTCAGCCAATCAACCATCAGGAAATTATGAAAGACATCAGCTTTAAATGTTTACATTTGTAATTTTACAGGTTGGAGTCGGCGAATATTTTTTCAGTTTTTCATCATTTTACTTGATCAATACTGAAAATTTAGTTTAACATTATTTTGCATTTAGTGTCCAATCAATAACTCCACCCACAGTTTGAGCTCTAATATTTACGGTAAATGACTCAAAACATCCAAATAAAGCTGGCTTATCCCACAGCTGCCGACCTGAAGGCTCCTCAGGACCTAAAGTTCCAGTACCTGCAAACTGAAAACCAGCAGCGCATCATCCAAACCACATCCACCAACCCCGATCGCAGCTAAGGATCATGGGTAGTGAGCAGTTTCCCACAAACAGCAGTTGCAGAGGATTGTGAGTCCTCGGCCTGTAGGCCGGAGCGACCGAGGCTTTACCCGTCAGAGTGAACCTGTGGAAGGATTAATCGGACTGCTGAGGGTCTCTCAGCTTCGACTTTCTGCTGACGAGTCGATCCCAGCCCGGCTTCTTAAGTCCAACTCGACTGAAACATCACTTCCTGTTAAAACGTTCGATGACCACATGTTTGTTGAGGTAATAACAGCCGTCATGTTTAGGTTTCAAACTGGGTGAACTGTGCTATCAAACTGGACCCAGGTTTAGCAGGGACTGAGAATCATGGGTAGTGTAGTTTTAGGAGTCAGCCACCAAATTTATTGCCTTTAAAAAAAGAAAAAAAGACTCATCACAAAGCAGCAGCAGCGTCTCCTCCAATCACAGCGCGCAATTCAAGCGCCTTAAACCGGGCACAGAGACTGGAGCGAGACACTCAGGATTTCATTACACCGAGTTACACTTTAGACACTTTCAACCAATCAGCTTCCATCTGAGCGCCTCATTATGGAAGTCTGAGTCAGGCTCCCACACGTGCAGACAAACAAGAAGCAGACATGCTCAGAGACGGGAGTGCACACTGAGCGTGCGCAGTGACAGTGGCCTCACTGCTTTTTCCAGGCCGCTCGCCGACCGGCCGCCACAGAGCTCGTGGCAGAGGGTGGTTTCAGGAGCACGTGAGCAGGGTCCGATACACTCTGTCCTTCAGACAGAAAACAGGACTGTAACGTGCTCCATCTCTGCTTTTAGGCTAATTTACTGAAATACAGGTGTGAAAATAACCTGAGTGTTCCTTTAATTTAAAAAACAGCAGAAGAGCTGAGTGGGACACTTTTCAGACGTGTGCAAAACAAACGAGCCCTCGGCCTGAACTGTGCCATGTTCCTGATCCAGCTTCCTGAAGGAAATCAATCAGGAAACAAAAGACCCGATTAAACCTGCAGCAACACCTGAGTCAGGTGAGCCACTGTTTGAATGAGGCCAGCCTACCTGCTGCAGAACTGCTCCCCCTAGTGGTCGCACAGATCACACATTTCCAGCTGTTCTATTTTCTATTGAAGTTGCACGTTTGTCTCTCTTTGCACTGGAATAAAAATGTATTGTCTTCAGGAATTTATCTTCAAGTAAATTTGTTTAAAAAAGAAGAAATAAACAGGTGACGATCACACCTGCAAACACAGACATTCTTCCCAGTTTGTCACAGAAATTTCTGTTTCATGCTAAGTTCAGACTTCAGGTCAATCGTGCAACCCGGCGACCTACAGCCCGATCCAGCAGCTCACCTCTGCACACCTGTGATCTCAGCTGCTGCTTCACTCCTTCAGCTCTCATTACTGCACAGACGCCGTACAGACCGACACAATAAAACAACAGAAACTGAAACAACAGCGAGCTGTGGCGTTCACGGCTTTCTTCTCATCGCAGGCCGCAGCAGATGTTTCACATTTCAAAGCTCTTTGAAAACTGATTTGTTGGAAATTTGACTGAAATTTCTCCTCATTAAAGTCACATGTGTATAAATGCTCATTCTGACCAATCAACAGCCCCGCTGCATGAATTTTTTTTTTTTTATATATATATTTACATTTTTATCAGGTCCAGTCAGAAAAACCTGCTGCCTGTATCTGACCTCCACAGTCAGGTAAACAGCTGTGGAGGTGGCGCCCCCTGCTGGACCTCAATTAGAGCTGAATGAAACCATCCAAAGAGAGGGATGTGCTCCTACTTAAAGGCTCCTCTGTCAGAGTAAGGACGCTCCGAGCTAAAGAAACAACCTGCTGAAGATCCCAAACATCCAAAATCCACCAAAGATCCAAAGAAAGATGAAACAAGACCGAGCAGACCTCACCGTCCAGAGGAGACCAGCTGACGGCGGCCGAGGGTCTCGATTTTGTCAAACACACTGAGAAACAGAGACCTTTACACTGAAGGATGAAACATTTTAAAACCCCTAAAACACAACACCAGCAGATCTCAGATCAGAACAAATGACAAACCTCACTGATGAGCTGATGTTCTGCCAGCAGACGACCCCGAGAAGAAACAGGAGAAACATGTTCCTGCTTTGTGAGCTCACTGTTGTTGCTTGTTACTGCCGTAGTCTTCAACCACAGACATTAAGGGAGCGGCTGGTGCTAAAGAAACAGGACTGAAACCTTTAAACATCATGCAGCACGTGACTCTCTGCCAGCTTTAAACGCCAGCTGGCACAGACTGATGAGCGTGCAGGAAACGAGCACCACCACAAACCAGCAGCAGGGGGCAGCACAGCCTCAGCCACGTCAAAGTTTCCTGCGCTGCCGCTGAAAAGCCACTGATGCACCAAACTAAATGGAAAGCGTTCATATAGCGTGATCCAGCCTTCATTTCCAAGAAGCAGCAGCAGCGATGGGAAGAACTGAAGTACGAATCAGAGATAACACACTTTTAATAATTTAATATGAACTGAACGCACACAAACTAATTATAGATGAAAAACAACACTACTCCCCAATGTATCAGCTGACCACACAAAGCCCTTCAATAATCATCCAATGACAGATCTGTCATTTCACAGCTGATGGTGTTAGTGCTGACTGTCTCCTTTATAAATAAAAGTCAACACGTTTGATAACTTCCTGTGAAACTTCCTGTGTTCTCCTTATTCCTCCGAGACAAACTCCAACAAGCCGCCATGTTTCATCCGCTCATAAACCATGATCACCATCCAGGGTTTCTGTCTCACCTGTACCTCAGAGGCCACGCCCCTTCTTTCAGTATTTCTAAGACGTCTGCCTGCAAGTGTTTTTGTCCCAAATGACAGTTTGGCAGTGACTCCTCGTGCCTGTGTCGACCCAGATGGCGAGGAGTCGCCCTGAGGTGAGGGAGGAGGAGGAGGAGGGGGGGACATCAGAGCCATTCGAGGTCGCATCTTAGCGTCCCTGTCTGCAGCGGCTCAGTGCCACTCCCTACCCACAATCCTCTGTGCTCCCACGCTGCAGCAGAGAGAGGCAGGTTTTAAAATAAAGACTCCTCAGCAGTCTCCAGAGAACAGATGTGCATACCAACCTGAATTTATTGGCTGCCGGGTCACATGTGCACACAAAACGCTGAGTACACACAACTCAGACTCACATAATACAACAGCTGCGTTATTCTGCATTACTGCACCAATAAATATTGATCAGGAAGTGCCGCCAAACCAAACTATTTTTAGTTTCTATTACAGTAAAGCCATAAGAATTACTGCTTTAAAAACACATTATCAATGACTGATTAGGTCTAATTTAACACAATCAATCCATCAAACACTCTCACTCATGTTTGTGATACAAAATCTGAAGATATGCTCGAAATACTCCAAAGATTTTACTGCAATCCAGCTGATGAGTAAAGATTATCAGTCACTTCCAAGCTTATCAGATGTTTTAGCAGCATTTACATGTTTAACAGTTACGCACTGTAACATTTTAAAAACACACAACACGATGATTTAAAAACAGCCACACTTCTTTTAGTGAAGTGAAGTGAAGTTACAGTTCACATCTGGACATTTATTTTCCCATGTCTGTCAAAACCCGAGCACACGGGGGGAGGAAGATAAACCGAATCATTTACAGATCAGATCAGAGCAGTTTCCTGTGAGCGGTCCGCGATGACCAACCGGATGAACTCTGAAGATCTGCTGTGGTGAGCAAAAGACTTTGTAGTCAAAGAGTGTGAATCATCTCAGTAAACCTGAGGAGGCAGAAGTAAGTCAGCATAAACAATCACAGACTGAAGAGCTTTCTTCCTTCAGTGAGATCATCAACAAAAACCACGTCAGCTTTCTATGAAACCAAACACTGAGTGCAGCCTTTCAACGGGTTTACAGTCAAGATGTTAAATAAATCAAAGATATCAGAGCACCGTGTGAAGAAATAAACCTGCAGCTGCTCCAGATTAACAGATAATTATATTAAAGGAAGATCAGTCTGGATCTGCAACGTTTAGTTTTGACCTAAAGTGTAAAGACTGAGTCCACTGTGAGCGCTGAAAGCTGAGTGTTCATTATTTTGGTATGTGGCGTTTACGCTTTTAATTCTTCACCTGCAACTGTGTGGGTCAACAACTGAAGACGTGAAATTAAGAAGGACGCCTGGTCATAGTTCGATATTTAAAACCTGAAACTAGCAGCTAATGAGACGGGAAAAGGGCGGGCAGGCTAGCTGCAGGTCTGCTTTGTTCAATCACCTGATTTCTCATCGGTTATTTAAAGAAACAGACAAAACTATAATTGTAATAATTGAATGAGTCCATGATGATCGTCTCCAGTCGTCCACCGTTTCATTCGTCAAACACGAGGAAACCGTTTCCACACAGTGACCTCGTTAAATATTCCACTTTGTGTCTGACCAGCAGGTCAAACCCAAAGGTATATACAGCAGTGTGTAACAGACGCCAATCCATTCTCTTTGAATAATACCTGAAATTTAACTCTACCAACCATACGACCATAATTAACAGACTGAACGGACCACAGGAAGACCTTCAGCTGCCACACAGGTGTTCACTTCAGAGCAGGAGAGACTCAGGTAGGGCGGAGTCTGACCTGAGATCAGCTCGGGCTGCAGAGACGCAGCGAGGCCGAGGCTGGCGGCACTTTTCAGGAGAAAGTGGCAGCTGGAAAATCTCTCAGCGCAGTGCAGGGAAAGGAAGTTGGAGCTCTGTGATCTGCTCTCTATGGGAAAGCCCTGGAGTGAGTCAATAAGGCAGCCACTTCCTGTTCCGACAGCGGCCGCGACAAGCGCTGAGAGAGTCAGAGGCAGCGTGAAAACACAGACATAAACTCCCAGACTGGCCTGAGAGGGGATTCCCCTTGGAGTCTGCAGCTCTGGTCCTCCTGTCGTCCAACATCATCATCTCTGGTCCCCGTAGGACTCCTATCACCAAAGATCTCCTCCCTGCTCCGCACAGGAAAAAATCTCTACTTCCTGCCATGTGAAGCAAATTCTTCCACTAATTTGTCATGCACTTCCAATTTAATTTATCTGCCAGCATTAACTGAGTGCTGCTCATCCAGGGCCTGCCTTTATCAGTCTGCTGTGACCTAAAAATAGACTTTAATGAAAGGAAACCCGAGGAGTGATGCCAAATGTTAACAGAGCTCGTGTGACTGTGCGGTGTATGAGGAACTAAATATACTGTTCATTAACAAAAATCTGTTCGTAGCACCTTTAAATTTCCCAAACTAAGGTTTGATTGAGTGCATTAAACTTCACATAAATGAACAGCAGACTGAACTCTTTCTACTGCTGGTGTATTATATTTAGTTGCTATGATTTGTTCTCTTTTAATGCTGTACAGTAACGAATCCAGCATTTCTCTCCCCTCTTATACTTCATTTATTTGAAGCAATACGTTAGCAGTAAGCACATTTACGAGTATCTACCTATCACAGCTGGTAAAAATGAGGTTTTTGATTCATCTCTTACTTCTTTCTGTCTAAAAGTTGGCTCGCCCTTAAAATGTCTTTGTCCAAATAAGAGAAATCAAACACAAATGAGAGTCCTCACACTGGAAGGACCGGACCAAGTGATTCATTTTCCATAAATAAGTCAAACAATTCATTTTCCTTCTTCTTTCTTGTGGTTTTGAAGGGAACAGCTCCAGCTCTGTGGCTTTAATCAAACATTTACTCTCCAAATTCAACATTTGTCCTGTGATTTTGCTCCTATAAAAGGATCTGTTTAATAATGGAAATGAATCATGTTAACATATTGCACATTTCTTTTCCTGCTGCTCTCTTTGTGTTTTCATCCTTCTCTTTTCCTTCATCTTTCACTCTCTCTAAAACACAAAGAGGGAAAATCTATTATTCAGCGCAGCAGAGATATGACAGCTCGGTTTAATATGCAGGGAAACCACAGAGATGCTCCATCAGCATGCATACAAATGGAGCAAGAGGGGGGAAGCCCGGGGGGAGCAGAGGATCAGAGAGGAGGAGGAGGAAGAAATCTTCCTCTGCTGTAAAACGCCTGCAGAGCTCTTAAGCACAATAACAGCAT
>VOQK01028036.1:20186-47396 GCA_015052645.1 Benitochromis conjunctus
TTTCATTTAACAATTAAAAAAAAAAAAAAACAGTCATTAAATAATATATTTTGTAGCAGCTTAAATTATTTAGCTTAAATATTTATCATGTTATAAATTTACATTAATTAAAACTGAATTTGTTCTGTAATAAAGAACTGAGTCAAGTATTTTTGCCTTTCATGTAATTAGATTTAACATCAGGCATTATACTTTCAACCAAAACTAACAGCTTTGATGCAAATATGGTGTAAATGTCTTGAGTGAATTCTAATTCCATCAGTGTGATTGAAATCATTACAATTATTATTTTCCAGCCGTTTTCCTCCCCTGCAGGTTTGAAATGACACCTAATTATTCTAAGCACTCCTAAAGCATTAACCTCCTAAGACCCGAACTCGTTCATGGCATGCATTTTTAATTTCTCTTTGCTATTTGGGCTGATTGGGACCTGATGAATGTAAAAACAAAGAATTACCTGATTTTTTTTTTTACCTGATTTTTGTTTCTGAGAAAAATGAGATCCACATATGAGGACATTCGTTTTAAATTTCGATCAAACAGTGGCAGTATAATGTCCTCGTAAGTGGATATCAGCTGAGATCACATTTTGTACTCATCAGTAAATAATACTGTTTTATTACAAGTGCAGCATGACTAAAAAGACTCACTTTAATATCAATAAATTTAAACGTAGTAGAATAAAACAGAGTTATTTCTTCATCTAAAATAATCATGTGAAATAGTGACTGATATATGATATGTGATATATGACTGTTTAATGTAGAAAATATCAGGGAATAAAGTCTGAAAGGAGAAAAAAAAACACCAAAAAAACCAGCTGAAACAGCAGTATGTCTGACATTTTTACATGAAAAGGACTCATGAATAATTTTTCTGTCAGTCAGCTCACTGAATTATCGACTGATGACTGCGCTGTAACCATCAGTGTGTTTTAAAGTGTCCCTGAAGCGCTGTGACGTCCTACTCGACAAGAGACCACAAACTCATCTTGTCTGAGTCAGACTGTGCCTCGGCTTTTCCTCTCGAGGTTTGAAAACACGCTAACTGCTGCTGATGACATGTATGACTCAACGCCAAATGCTCGTGGAGGAGGAGGTGGAGGAGGAGGCGCAGCCTCCCTCTCAGCAGGAGCAGGAGGAGGAGGAGGCGCGTGGGCGTTTTCCAGGTGGGAATCTTTCACTGCTCCATGAATCCGTCATGTAGCTGCATCGCGTCTCATGCGTGTCATCATCATCACATGGCGTGTTTCACACCTCGACATTAACACAGAACAGGAAGTGATGCGAGTGGCGTTTTCCACAGAACAACCTGCCGTGCTTTACATTAAAGTGAGGAGCTGGTTTGCCCTGAAGAGAAATGTTATTAGTGTTTTTGTACTTCTTCTCCAAGCAGCTGAGAGCATCAGAGCGATCGATCAGAGTTTTAATGAGCTGCAGCAGTTTCCTGTCTGACGTGGCGGAGCAGAGAGACGCATTCACGCCTGGATGTTTGACCCGCTTCTGATCATTCACTGCAGAAAACTTCAAAAAACCTTTATTGAGCTGCTGTGCCCCATAACTGTGGAAACATTTCAGGTAAAGTCGGCACGATGTGAGTTTTATTCAACACTGACTGTCACACAAAGTGCCCCTGAAACACCACCTGCTCACCAGGTACACAGTCAGTGTTTTTATTGGTCGATGAGCGTGTTGGAGGACTCGCTCACAGTTCTGAGGATTCAGGCCGTCTCCGAGTCTCCGTCTCTTCTTGCAGTGATGCCGTGGGCGCTGTGGGTTCAGACTACAGACTGAAAATAAAAGATGGATGTAGTTTCCGGCTCTGCAAAATGAAGCCAATGCATTCTTCTGAATGTCCAGCAGGGGGCGCCTCCTCTGACCCCCGAGCCTGATCATCTGATGCTGATGAGTTCATGGTCTCAGTCGCTGCTTTCAGGTGTCATCAAACGCAACAGAGTGTTGTTTTTTTGGTCCCATTTGAGTAAAAGAACACAATAAAGAGGGGGATGCTCATTGGCTAACAAACTTGTGATTGAAACTCATTAACCAATGAGCATACAGTACCCTTCAATGTCAGCGCCACCTCTTGCTTATGACGTCTGAAAGCTAAGATGGCAACGGCTAAAGTTTGAGATTTCAAAAACGAGACTTCACTAACCAACAGGTGATGATACGACAGCTACGTCCATCTGTTTTATACAGTCTGTTTCCACTGCAGCTGAGAAGCCTCACCTGTTAGCAGGTGTTCTCCGCCTGCAGCCCGACGACAGTGAAATAACGTGGGATAAAAAAGGGAAATGAGCCTTGTTGGATGGTTTTACTCTCACTGAGCAGCAGCGTCATGTTGTGTGAATTATTCAACTCTTTCCAGGCCGAGGCTCTGAGCCACTGCTGCCTCGTGGTGAATGATGTTTGCTTATGGACGAAGCTTCGCAGGCACATTTTGCATAAGTGGGTCACGGCGGTGTGAGGTCAGAAAGTCCCCTGCACGACCTGCGACGCTCCGCTCATAAACGTACAACACTGAGAAACATGAGGATGGTATTTGAAAGCAGCACGTGACACACAGGAGCCTGAAGAGGCGACGCAGGACCGCAGCCTCGCAGAAACCTGGACTGAACCACCACCACGAAGGTGCCGAACGCCAGTACAGCTCCAGTCTGTCCCAGGGAGGCCTCACAAGGCTCCTTCACAACCAAAGCTCCACACATGCAGGCTCAGGGGTCAGGAGCAGGCGGGCATCAGCCTGGCTACAGCTGCAGTTAAAGGGTCATACCCAGTGTCGGTCATGGATCCGCTCACTAACAGCTTACAGTCGACTCATTTAAAACACTAAGGTGCTTTTTATCAGCTGATATTTGAGAAATGCTGACATGAATTCAGTGAAGGTTGAACGTCTGTTTGCTCAGTTTGGATAAAATCAGGAAGTGAAAAACATTAAACATGAACTGATGGAAGAGTTTCACTTCAACTTTTCATTCATTCATTTGATTCATTTGAACTTGAATGTAAATGAAAATGTGCTGCACGAGCTGAAATACGTCCACATGCATGCAGCTCCACAGCGCTGATGAACAAACGTCTTTGTGTTACCGTGGGTTTGTATACATTTACATTCCATTAAAATCCTGTGTTTAAAGTCTATTTGTAATCCCTCTGTGTCGTTTAAAGGGATTAAAAAAGCATCAGTAAAAGGTTCTTAAACACATTTACTGGCTGCTGTGAACAGCTGTATTAAATCTACTGTGTTTCTGTTGTGCTGTGAGTAAATACATGTATTTCATCTGGCGCAGGTTTGAGACCCTCGGCCAGTTTACGTTTAACACTTTAAATTATTTTTAACTCACTTTAACTTTGATTCACACAGAGCTTCTTTTGGAAACACTTGTTAGATTTTAGGTTTGTTGTTGCAGTAAAAAGATTTTCTATCCCTGAAGTGAAGCCTTTCAAACAGGGGTGTCCGACTCTGGGCCCCGGGGGCCGGTGTCCTGCAGGTTTTAGATCTCACCCTGGGTCAACACACCCGAATCACATGGTTAAGCTCATTACCAGGCCTCTGGAGAACTTCAAGACCTGTTAAGGTCGTCATTTAGCCATTTAAATCAGTGTTGGATCAAGGACACATCTAAAACCTGCAGGACACCGGCCCCCCCGAGGCCCCCGGAGTCGGACACCGGCCCCCCCGAGGCCCCCGGAGTCGGACACCCCTGCTTTAAAAGCACTCACTGTTCTCAAACGCAGCTCATATAACTGAATGCATTAGCTAGCAGTGATACTTTAATGTGAAACATGGTGTTACTGGTGATGATTTCCATCACTCTGTGATTTTTATTTTTGCTTCTTTGGTACATTTAAGGTCACAGAGTAAAAAGAAAAGCTCGTCAAACCTGAGTCGATGTATAAATGACTGTTTATAACAACCATTAAAATCTGAAGACTCACTCGAGGAAGAAGTCATGAAGGCTGTCATGTATTTATATCAGTTAATAAAGTTGAACATTTTTCCCACAACAGGTGTGAGTTAGTTTGTGTGTTACAGTGTAAGTGTGTGTGCAGCTCTGAGGACCGGAGGTGTACCGTTCAGACCCGACAACATGAACCAAAACGAATGAAGCACGATGAAACCACGCCCCCTGAACACAGCACAGACAGCCTTAACGTGTCGCCGCGTTCCTGCCGTTAGAAATATTTAAACACTGCGTGAGACCAGACAGGAAGAAACGAGTGCAGCTTCAGGTCAGAGTTTATTTAATGACGAGGCGTTCTTCTTTAACGGTTTACACGCCCACCATGACACCTGTTCCTGTGTGAGAGCTGTCTCAGCGATGAAGGAAGTTTTATGGATCAGTGTTAAAAACGATCGGCTGCTCCTCAGACTTCAGCTCTGGTTTCACTTTCATCCAAACTCAGATCAGCGTGAACGACTCAAAGCGACACGTTGAGGCCGTCTGTGCGAACCTGACCCCTGACCCTGACCCCCACCCCCTCCGATGGCCCAAAAAAAGCACACGAGGACTGGATGGGACATGCGGCGAAGGTGGACGACACCGACAGCCCCTCCCACCAACAGCAGGCAGTACTTACTTGTCCGTCACGGCCGGGCGGGCGCTTGGCCTGCGCCAACGTGTGGAGGATTTCATTTAGGAGGGGGGAGTCCTACAGGGGAGCATGAGCATTTACAGTCGGGAAAAAGAGGAAAGAAGAAGAAAAGCATTGAATCAAACAACACAGCAGGTTCGAACATCTCAGCCAACGTCAGGTTTCTGCTTTTAATCTAAACAGAAGTCGATGCACACGTCCTGTCCTCCACCTCTGACAGGTAAATCAGGTAAATCCCACTGAAATATGGCCAACTCACACTGACGCATATTTGCGTCCATTCATGCATCTGCAAAGAAAGCCTCAGAGTTGAAACCCAAACAGCTGTGCACTCGCTGACACATGTCACCGCCCTGCAGCAGCACGCTGTGGTGGCTGGCAGAAGACTCCCAGTCCAGAAAACAAAGTCACGTGACCTCTTCAATCTGTTCTGAAAATAAGGAGCCAGTTTATTGGCTCCAGAGGACACAGACGGGGTAAACCCGATCACCTGCAAACAGGTAAAACAACCAGCTCACCTTTACACCATGTGACTCAAACCCAGGTATGAAAAACCAGGATGAACGAGCTCAGTCAGGCTCTGGAAAAGCAACAAACCAGAAGCTGTGACTGGATCAGACGGGCGAAAACGAGCAGACGAGAAGGTGAAAGCCGTGGAACAGCTTTGCTGACACGTCACTTTTAAAGTCTGACATTTTCTCTTTTGGTCTTCCTCAAAGCGAGAAGCCCGATTCCTCACTCAGGAAATCCAGGCTTCGCTTTGCCTGAAGAGAGGAAACAAACGGCTAGCCGGCTCCATCAGACGGGAGTCGTGACCTCCACTTAACCTGATGTGCCGCTCATACGCATACCGAGCGGCAGAGTAAACCCTGAGCGTGCATCAGCTGCTCGCAACCCTGAACCTCAACCTCAGGCCAGCCGCGAGCGGATGAACGTCTCCGTCCACCTGCCCGAGCGCACTGCACGGGAATAATGATGCATTACATTCAGACTCCAGCTGTTTGCCACGGTAACCTCTGCAAACTTCAGCTTTAACCCCCCCCCCAAAGAAAATAAATCAACCTCATACAAAGACAAAATAACATTTTGTGGATTATACTCCAATTTCTGGCTGATCCCATCTACTATGATGAAAACACGGGATTAGAGCGAAATGGCAGAAGCCCGCGGCGCACAGAGGAGGCAGACTGCTCCGTTAGCTCTCATCTTCTCTTTTTTACTAACGTGATCACCGGCTTTCACATTTCACATGTTGCCGCCGTTCACCACAACGTCCCAAAATCACATGTTGGAGACGCGTTTGTGCGTCTGCGACTTCAGCAACGCTGGGAGGTCTCAGCACCAACCAAACAGCCTCCTCCGCCCTCGTTTTTCAGGAAGAAGAGGAAAAAGAACTTTATTGAAAATAACTTTATGAAGCCTCTGGTGGAGATCGCTCACATTAATCTCTCTCTTTTACCAATAATCAATCGATTGTTTCAAATTATAGGGCGTGGGAAAACGAACACGTCAGAGTCGCCACATTTATTCTGTTTTTTAACCGTTTTAGCTGCAGAGTCACTTTTTCTATCACGATGAACATTTTCCATGAGTTCTACTTTCAGCACGTCTTTATTTTATTTCACTTTTTGTCCCGTTTTGTTTCTTTTTCTCTTCTGTGACGTTCGGTTTGATGGAGCTGCTTTCAACATGTGGAATAAACCAGGTTGTAGTTTGCTTGTGTAGCAGCTGTGCGTTCAGGTCTGCACACACACTGAGGTGTGAGTAGAAAAGCAGCACAAAGATTCTTTTTTGAAGGTAAAATAACTCCAATAATCAACTGATCGCTTGATCAATTATGTTTTTCCTCAACTGTAATTTGAGTTGTTTCCAGCTGCCGTGTCCACACTGATCAACACGAGAGTGAAATGTCAGTAAAAGCTCCGCCTCCTGACCTCGGACCGTTTTTAAAGTGAGAAGTTTAACGTTTCCCTCAGATCAGCACAGAGACTGGAAACTGCAGGAAATGTGTTCATTTATATTATCTGTGGATTTCCAATCAATAACAGTTTGATGTTCAACATTATTGCTCTTATGTTTGGTTTATTGTTGAGATGCATGTCTTAAAAACATCAGACAACAACAATCGTTTGGTTTTTCCCGTAAACTGAGCGTCGTTTGGACTTTCGAGTGTCGCGGATTCATTTTAACGACTTCAGGGACTAACGAGGGAATTAGTTTGAATGTTTTCGGGTCGTTTTAAAACCAAACAATCAATAAATTATTCATGTAAATAAACACCAGACGGTAATGAAGTGTTACTGATGACAGGTTAGATAAAGGGAGGGAAACGGTTGGTGGTTTTTGCTTTCCCTTCGCACGCACCTCTTAACCCTGACAAACACAACAAACCTTTAGCTGCTCCATCAGGCACCTCAAACATGTCATCAGGAAGTCAGGAGCACAAAAACACACCTGAGAGTAAACACAAGCTCATCGAGTCAAGCACGCACACACACGCACACACACACACACACACACACAATGATCTCCACCTCGGCAGGCGAGCGAACCACGAACCCGAGCGCTCACACACGTGACCATCGTTCCAGCAGGAAACATCACCTCACTCAGTTTCGGTTTCCTCGCTTTAACTGCAACTCATGGAGTTTGTTCTTCCTCAGGCTGCTGATCTGAATGTGATCAAATCATCATCATCACCATCCTGTGGACTGGTGAAGGACATCTGACGCCATCATGTGCTCCCAGAGAAACGGCGTCTTTTAGCTCAAAGCTGCTGCAGCGGCGCGTGGTCACGTACAGCAGAGACAAACCTGACGTCTAACACACCCAAACCTTTAAAAGCACTTTGGTGAAGAGTTTTTCTTTTACCATCATTTAAACTGAAGGTGAAGAAACGCCGCTCCAGGTGTTTTACAAAAAGTTTGTTTTAAACCTAAAAAAAAATTAAGTAAAAATTTAAGTTCATTATCAAAATACAACCTGCAGTTCCTCAAACGTCCACCGGAGGCTCCAGCAGCGAGTCAGCTCCCACAGCAGAAATAAAAAGTTTACAGCCTGATACAAAAACTGCTTTGGTCTCAAGAGCCGTTTAAATTTCAACGTTTACAGTTTGTTGTTTTAGGGGCGTGGCCTCTTTGACAGGTGAACGGTGACACAGGTGGCTGTAGCTGCTAGCTGGCTCCTAGTCTTCAGCTGTTATTCTGGGCCGTTTGATCTGCTGGAGCATTTTTAATGACATCATCTGACCAACAATGTGGCTGCTGAGAGGTTACTAACAGAGCGTCCAAGAAGTCTGAGCTCCAGATTAAATGAAATGTAACAATTTAAACTGGCTGTTAGCATGAATTAGCAGGACCCCGTGTCTCTGAATGCGGCTTGTTAACCAAGCTGGCTAGCATTACCAGGTAACCGAGCATTTAACTACCTATATGTTCACTCCAAAAAAAAAAAACCTCTAAAACTGAGGACAAAACCAAAGGGTGACATCACCATGGTTACGTCTATATTTAAAACAAGTCCAGAAAGAAAAGGTGGTTTCATTTTGCCAAATAGTCATTCTATATTTTTAAATCTCTCATTTATGAGTGATGACGTTTCTGTCACTGCCAGGAAATACTGAGACATGGCTGCCGTAACTGGTAAACAAGTCAGGAAGACCCAGCTCTTGTTTCAAAATAAGAGCAGGAGTGATAACAGATAGCATCCACACACTGAATGAGGGTTTTCTTGGCTTTTAGGAGCCGACCAATCACAACTGCTCAGCGTAGCGTAAGGTTAAAGACACATTTCTGAGTTTGTGCATTTTTCTGGATTGTTTGGAAATAAGATGCATAAAAATGTATTTCAGCTGCAGTCATTTTAACATTCTGGATAAAAATAGTTTTATCACAGTTTTGTGATTTTTCTTGATTTTAACTTTTTTTTTTAAATTAGGCTCAAAGCAGAAATATTATTGCTATTGTTTCTTTTTCTGCAGTGAAACGAGTTGCTCATCAGCCCAAACTAATCAAAGCAAACACGCTGTGAGCAGGTGTTTGACCCGTTTGTACCCGTCGAGGAGCCGGCGCTGGCTGCAAGCCTGCTTTTCCTCGTTTAGCGCGAGCGGGGAGCAGATGGCGTCAGTTTGTCCATCGAGCTGCTTCAGGAACCAAAAGCAGCTTCGCTGGTTTGATCTATTTTTCACTGTTTTCTATTTTTACCAACAGTCGCCGTCTCTGCTACAGAGCAGCAGGAAGCAGGAAAAAGAACCCGAGTGTCATGGCACTTCCTGTCCGGCAGCGGTGAGCAGCTGAGTTCTTACCTCGATGCTGGTGCTAAGGCTGGGCAGCGTGTCCGAGGTCACCGTTGTACTTTGAAGGCTGGAGAAGTCCCATAGGTTGACGGGCGCCATGGGGTCCGCCCCCTTGGAAGATTCCACCCATCTCTGACTGTCCAATAAGGTCACTTCGTAAAACTCCTGGATATCTGCGAGGACACAGAGAGACAGGCGATTGGTAAAAAAACAACCCAGCATCACATTCCTGTTAAAACTGAACTTCAGCGGAGTCGCTTTGAGTTTTATTTATTCATTTATTTTATTTATCTTTGACCAGCGGACTCTTCCCATGCTCTTATTTTGAAGGTTCAGTCACTGAAATGAACCTTCGGTTTAATTTAGTCGTTTCCTGTCTGACAGCTTGTAAGTCCTTTGCTCTCCCGGCGCAGGTCGCACGTGTCATTTGAGTAGAAATAGATTTTATTTAATAAGAATAAAGCTGAAATCTGATCAGTTTTCACTACAAACTGCTGACAGTTTTTCACAATAAAAGCTTTGATAAGAAGTTAAAGTGACACATTTTAAATTCTTACTCTTTCTTCACTTAAAAATCAGAATTCGCCGAGCTCAGAGCTCACGGAGCAGAGGACAAACACGACACTCGTCGGGGTCACGACCCTGAGTTTTGTTCAATACGAGGAGGAGGTGACACGCAGGAAATGGCTTCATCAGGCCAACACGTGGCACGTTTGGAGGTTTTACTCTGCCAATAACAACTTCTCATAAATGTGATGCGTTTAAGAAAATGTTGCTCACGCTTTCATTTATTGGTCAGAATGCAGTTTCCACAGGTGAGTCACCTGCTGATACACACCTGTCCCGTTGGAGGAAAACTTTGCTGTAAAAGTATTCAGAGAAATGAAGAATACAAATCTTCCCGCACAGTGACTCGGTTTCACTGTTGAAACAGAAATGAAGAATCAGATCAGGTGAGGAGTTTTTCAAGCAGCTGCATCTCTGTACGTGTGCAGACGTCAGAGCAGGAAGTCCTGTTTTCACAGAACGTTATGAAACGTCTCCAGGGATGATGGCTGACTTTAACCTATCACACCCACCCCGTCCACGCTCACACTGTCAGACACGTATGGATGTATATGATTGGCTGTTTTTATTATCCACAGACATTCCTGATGAGACCACAAGCTGAAGCACGTCAGTCAAATAATGAAGCTTTGACCTCGTCAGCTGTGAAGTCTCCACCCAGTTTGAGCTCAGCAGGTCAAACTGCTGCAGCGAGTGACGAACGTCAGCGTTTCCTCCTTAATTCGGCCGGACACACGGCGTGATTGATACCAGTCAGATGTTTACGGTAGGCCGTCATTATAAAAAGCTTCGCCCCGGCGGCCACATCCAGCGAGCTCTTTTTATATCCCGAGGCGCGCTCGCAGCGAGCGGATCTAAAATAAGCGGGCTTTCTTTGGCTCGCCATGGCAGCTGACCGCCCAGCCGGCACAGATGTTTCCCCCTAAACCATCAGATCACCACTTCAACAGCTCCTCGGGATGACCAGTGGCCTTTAGATCTCTGGCACTCCCCGCCGTCACCCCGCAGCGGCGTCACGCTGCCTGTTAACCCTTTCCACACAGATTTCTAACGACCTCAGTAAACGAGTGCGGCGCCCAGATCGATCAGAGGAAGCTGAATCATGACAAATGAGGAATTCCAAACATCCTCCGGGCTCCTCGTGGCTTTACAGCCTCTATTTTGGACATCTGGCACATTTGAGTGCAGCTCCACCATAAAATCTCCTTCTTCTACACCCAGTGGAAACTTTCACTGGGTCCACATTTACAATCCAAACCAATCAAATAAAAGCACCACCAGCTCCACCTCTGCAGGCAGTTGCCTGTCGACCAGCAGCCGATCACCTTCAAACTTCCAGCTCTGCTCGCCACCTTACCCACTGCAATCCACCTGCATGCTGACCCACCCCACAGACCATTCTCTGCTCTTCCAGCACAAAGAAACACATGACTGACTGCCATCATCACAACTGTCCACTGCTTTCTCAGCTCTTTGTCTCCACAGCCTTTAATGATGCTGTTACCTGCTTTGGTGACAGTCCAAAGTAATCTACGTTCTTTCTGAGCACTCAGGAGCTTCCTGTGCTCTGCTCTTTCACAATAAAAGCCTCTACCACAGCTCAGTGAGAGCACAGCAGTGAAGCTGCAACGTCTCTGTAACCTGCAGAAGACGCCCTGAACAGGGGCGAACCATCACATTTCTCACCAGGCGTGCTTCATGGCCGCTCAGTCACATGACTGAGAACATCATCAGTGAAGGAGAGCGCTGTGATTTTCACTGATATCACTGCAGCTTCTGTAAAAGCCTTTGATGCCTGAAAATAGCCTCAGATATCAGCGCAGAAGCTGATGCAAGAACTAAAAATACAAAGTCGCCTGTTTGTTAACTCTGTTCGTCTGCAGCATCGTGGCCCTGAACTGAGAACTCTCAGCAGCAGCTGGACCCATCAGGCTCCCGCCTACATGATCAGGGTGAAGCCCACCCACCGTTTTACCAGTAGCACCATCCGCTGATGGGTGACACCTTTGGCTTTTAGTGAAAGCTTTGATGGTGGAGATCCATCCAGATTTTTAAAGCATGGAGAAACGTTACCTTTGGATATCGGCTGATGCCGAGCACCACAGTTACATTCATAAGCTGTGTTAAATCTAGGCTGCGGGCACGTCATTAGCCGCAGACGGGCACCTCCCTGGAAGAGCAACTACACGTCTGCAGCTTCTGTGATTGGCCTGTCTGATAATTCTTGGAAACAATCAGAAAGGATGTGAGGGTATGAAGAGGTGAAAAAACTAGTTCACTCAGAACAAACCGACCACAACAAACAGCGAGGACGCCAGACGGAAGCACCGGGACGCGACCACGAGGTAACTAACATATAACACACGCCGGCATCAACACCGGTGTAGCTTACATTGTTACAGTACAAGATAACGGATCAATACACAGAAGTTATTGATTAGTGAAATATCCTAAAGGGTGCGCCACATGAAAAAGGAGGTGCTCTCAGTCTCACTGTGTGTGCACCTCCTCACACACAGAGTGGAGCAGACAGAGGGAGCACCTGAGACAAAGGAGGATTATTCTCAGCTGAAAATGATGCAAAGCTCAAGTCCAAGAATCAAAATCTGGAGCTGGAAATGAGAAAAATGACAGTTAGAGGAGAAAAGCTTGACCAGTAGATGTCAGCAGACTGCAGAGTGTTACTTTCCTGCTCTTTCTGAGTGAAGTGCATGCAGAGCTACAGCAGCTGTTATAGGACAAACATGTTTCAGTCAGTCAGAGATCGAAATCATGACGTTTAGGCTGTACAGCAGCCGCGGCCGCCCAGGTGTTTCTAAAACCGTCTGCAGAAACGCGATGGATCCTCCCCGGCTGTCAGTCGCCTGTTTACCTCGGCTGTCAATGACGGGAGATACAAATCCACCTTTCTTTACCAAATATGGCTAAAGAAAGACAAAGTTGGACTACAGACAGGTGGAGGTCATCGTCAGCAGGCCAGATGGATGAAACTATGAAATGTGGAAATGGGGACAAACGATGAGGAATAAAAACAACTAAATAAAACAGAAATGATGCTCAATGTCAAGTCTGCTTCTGTTTTTCCAGCTAGCGCCCCCTAGAGGCTGTAACACACAGCATACACTACTCTCAGTCACTGAGCAGATTTAATGGGAAAATCCTTTTAAAAGTTTCTGATTGTGTCTCAAAAAAAGGTTTTAAAACACTTTTTCCTGAGACTTTCGCTCCAAATACCAAAGATTTATCTTCAGGACTCTTTAAAAGACACGCCTGCCCGCGTACGGTGGTTCTTACCATGAACGAGTCCAGAGGGTGGCGCTAGAAGATGGATGACGCAGTAATGCAGAAGAAATTTAAATGGTAACATTTCCTTAGATGTAAAATCAGTTATTATGCCCTGCAGTCGTCCTCCTACTTCATCATATTAGACAAACCCGAAAAGAAAAGCACTGCAGGACCAAAGGTCATGTACGAGAGTCGGTTTATAGTTTCTAATAAAAGTGGGCGGAGAGCGTGCGACAGCCAGAAATAATGGAGGTCACGTCATTAAATACAGTTTTCTGAGTATTTTCCAGATTTCTGTAAAATGAAGCGAACTGTTAAACTGAGGAG
The DNA here is from genome assembly GCA_015052645.1 of Benitochromis conjunctus. Taxonomy (NCBI): domain Eukaryota; kingdom Metazoa; phylum Chordata; class Actinopteri; order Cichliformes; family Cichlidae; genus Benitochromis; species Benitochromis conjunctus. Next base: position 33,258 of record VOQK01028036.1, read on the forward strand.
ACTCTAACAGGTGCAGTCTGAACACTCTGACTTTCACCTGCACGTTAAACCAGCTTGTTTCACTGAAGGGTTTTTATGCAGCTTTTTTATTCTGGACTTTTAAACGTAAGCAGTGCAAATTCAGCCAGAGTAAAAGAAAAGATCCGGGGTCAGCTGGCCGTGTGAGCGCTGGTTTCACTGCTGTCAGTCCGCCGGTCCTCCGGGGACGACCTTAAACACGGCGCTGAATTGATGGCCAATAAAAGATGGCCTCTGTGGAATTGTGGGAGACTCGGAGATCGTTTTACAGTGAAACCGACGAGCTGCTTCCCAACTTAGAGCTTTGTGTTTGACAGCCACTCTGCGGTCGCTACAGAGGCTGACAAACAGTCTGCAAGACGAAGCAACCGCAGAGAGCCTGAACCTGGAAACACTGTTTCTATGATGTGACGAAAGCAGACGTCAGTGAAAGGCTCAGACTTTAAACGCCAAATCATTCAGGTTAAATAAGTACAATGTAAAATAACAGACGCTCCGAGATTTCAGTCAAACAAAACTTTTCCAATATGTTCAAACTGAACAGCTTAACCACAAAGATGATGCTTAGTTTGGTTTTTTACCCGAGACTTTTCATCACATTTTTAGGTTTAAATTATTAATTATTATAAGACGCTCAACAGCGACAGGACTGCAGAGCAACTCTGAGGGTAATCATCCGTCCGTGTGGTGGAGACATCCCCAGATACGTCCACAGTTTGTACACACAGAGACAAAGGATGTCAGAACTTTGATAAAACAGCTCAGATCTCCAGGCAGCTCCTAACCGATGACAAAGACCAACTTCGTCCACACTGTAAGAACCGGCAAGCATCAAAATCCTGAGAAATCCGGTTTCTGGGGTAATTATAGCTCCTGCTTCAGGGTCGGTCCTCTCCAGCAGCTCAACAGGAACCTTTACCTGCTCTGTACCTCAGATTATGTTCCAGGAATGGTCGCGGTTTTGACTATTCAAATAGTTCATCATCATCATCATCACATCATCGGTCTAAATGAAAAACAGATGTCTTTACGCGGCACATAAACAGGTTTAATAAATGGAGTATACGGTGAATAATCCAGACTGGGCCTAAGATTTGCAGAGTGGTACGTCCCAAACAAGTCATAGATGAGTTTTCTCAGAGCTCTTCAGCTCACCTCTCATTTCTGACCTGCAGGAGTGGAGTTTAATTAAAACCAGTGGACAGATACCTGGCCCAGTGACTGTGATCACGTTAACCAGTTAGACTGAGTCTGTTGTTCGCTCTAAGAAAAGACCACGCCTATTTAGACTGCAGTCGCCATCAGCACGACCACAAAGCCTGCAGCGAAACACACCGCATGAACTCGCCACGCCCGGAGCGCGCCGAGGTCAGGAGTGCAGATCAAACACCGATGAATCTTTTAAATCCCACCGACGACTACAAACGGCTAAAAGAGGAACGCTGGAAAGTCTTTTTAAAAAAACGTCAGAAGGCGAGGAACAAAAGAAACGTTTGCACGAAGCCGAGCCTCTCGGCCGCGGCTGAACGTATCACTCGCCTTCCTCACAAACCACCTCCAGGTTTATGAATCTCACTCTCAGCCTGGAAACGAGCGCAGACCGACATCCAGAGTCACAGAGAGATTTAGAGTCACCGCCTGATCCAGGGTCAGCTTTCTTACAGCGGAAACAACAAATAAAGGGTTAAAAGGCTGAGAAAATAGCAGCACATTCGTGTTCATCGCTTTAAAATACGACTCACATCAAACGTGTAGCCCAGCTCGTGTTGTTGAAGGTGTGAGTCTGTTTCACGCACCCCAAACACGCCACAGAAACACTTATTAAAGGCTTTAAAACATAAAACTTTTAACCGTTTCCTGATTGCAGGAATGATACACGACTATTAAAACAACCCACAACAACCTGTTTCACAAGCCTGAACATGACGCTGTGAGTTTGTAATAAATGTACACTGTGGTGTGAACACAACGCAGTAAATCTGTGTGTCTTTAAAGTAAAAGCTCTGCCATCACACACAGACTACTCAAACTACACATGCCTCCACTCTCACATTTCACCTGGAGAAACACCTTCCTGTAGTTTCAGAATAAGAGCGCACACTGTAAGGCTCCTCGGCGTCGCCTCGCTCGGCTGAAGGGACCGCTGTGCCGAGGTGCAGCTACAAGTGGACCGACAAAATAATCAGATCATTTTCCACGTTTCATAACGACGCTCAGAATAACGTCGTTGGGTGTTCGGTGCTGCTGTAACCTTTAAACTCTGATTCGCTGTCAGGCAGTACCGCGGCGTCCGCCTCCATGAGCGAGCGGGTCGAGCGGTGTCGGGACGATCGCTGAGGTCCAGATAATGAAGTGCAACACCAAAACCTCCACTGAAAACTGAGCTGACTCAACATTAATATGTGCACATATCTTCAGACGCTGTGTTTTTAATCTGTGCTCATGTTGTTGACGTGTTTCACTGTGCAGAGCCTGAGCTTCCTTAAAAGCACACAGAAACACTTCAATGCTGAAACATTACAGCTTTAATTTGAATTTGTGTGCTAATCATTCCCCAAATCACAAAAGACTACAACAGCTGCGTGCTGAACTACAGTCAGAGGAAACTGGTCTTTAAGCAGACCTGATCCTCCAGACGGACTCGTGAGCAGACACGAGCTGGTGTGGACAAACTCGCAGCACTCACGGGAACTTTAAGGCGCACAGACGTGACCGTACACGTTAAACCTGCGGCTGTCTGAGGAGACGTGGAGATTTCCTGTGTTCAGTGTGTGGTCCTCACAGCTTTAACGGTGCAACACAAAGGCAGGGCAGAATTATCACACAATAACCTGAGACGTGATGGAAACTTTTACTCTGCCAAACAACCAGAGAAAGTGTTTCTAATGCTGCAGCGATGAGGAAAAGCTCTGTTTGGATTATCAACGACACGATGGGGAGCAGCTCAGGAAACACGATCGCTGAACTTCCTCGGGATTTAAATGAGAAGGGCGACGGCACAATGACCGACTGTTCACCGGCCAGAAACCCAGCAGCTCCACGCTCCCTCGCAGTTGTACAAACATTTCTTAGGTGAGGCCGTGGCATCTACGACGACACCAAATCTCCAATATTGCCAAAGATTCCCGGATCGATGACTCAGCTCTTTTCCATTATTCCTGCTAACAAACACATCAAACCAATCACATAACCACTTTCTCCTGCAGGTAACCTAAAATATCATCAGAGCAAAGATGAGGACAAACCAACATTATAGGAACTCACATCAATTATAAAACTGATCAAAATTCATTTCCACAAGAAAAACTGTAAAACACACAAAATGTTTCCACTTTAACAGTTTTTAATCTATTTTTCATGTTTAACAAAGTCCAGAGGACACAAATGTGTGCAGTGTCATTGGGAACGTTATGTTGATGTTTGAGTCAGAGTGACTTTACGCTGTTAAAAAACTACAGTCAGTTCATCTCCCCCGGGCCCACAGACCCCCGGACCCCACTGTCATGGTTTACCTTCCTACAGTCGTTGGTGGGTTTTGAATTTCAAGACATTAAATTATTTTAGTTTTGGTCTCAACGCTCCATTTTCATATCTTCTTCCTCCTCACACTCAGACTCACATCGATGTTACAGCACTGTAATAAAAGTATTTATCAATAACTAAATTAATGGACAGAAACAACCAGAAAATCTTAAATGGTGACACAAACTGGATGCTTTTCCTTCCACCCGGTGAGCCTTTCTGAGGCGGGAAAATCTTTAATTACAATAATTATGAGTGGCAGTTTTGACCTTAAATGACATAAATCCTGGGGCAGCCAATAGCAGCAGAGTTCAGAGCGGCAGCAATTAGCAGAATAACAGCCAAATCTTCTGGGCTGAAAACTCGATGTTGATTTATTAAATTGAAAAGATTGGTGGCATGCCATCTGTTTCTGACAGAGGAATCAAGCTGGTCTGAACACAACCAATGAGAAGGAAAACAAACTGAAGCCGGCGCTCTCTGCAAATCAGCGGTGGGGGTGGGGGGTGGATTATGGACTGGGGGTAATCGTCGTGTCCACAGAGGGATTACACCATGCTCGGCCTGCTGCACACGTCTCCTTTTGGCGAGGGGGGGTGGCAGATTGGAAAACTGTGTGGCAGAAATCTATTTTTCATCAGGGATGCTGGGGCGTCAGGGCGAGCGTGACAAACACGCCCAGGCCTCGGGCACGCAGGAGGGAGAGCCAGAGGAATGAGTCTGGGAAGAAACTGGGCAGCGTGTCGGACGGGATGAAGGTGATTATTATTTAAAGTCATGAGTCACGATGACAGAGTTCAGCTTTAAATATAAACTCCAGCTCAAACAGCTCGTTTCATTGGCCCACAGCTGCTCGAATGAGAGATGATTGGTTGATGAAGGCAAACGGCAGGTGGAGCCGGTTCTCTGATCGATGCTACGCCACCGCAGAAAAACAGGAGACGACGTCAAAAGAGTCGAGAACGACTCAAAACCGCGGCGGTAGTTTCATCGATTACCACGAGGAGGTTTCGTCTTCGCGCTGCACACAGACGACGTCACGTGACACATGCTGACACAAACATAACCTCCACATGCGATTACAAATGTGCTGCTGACGATTGGTAAAACAATCCAGACAAACTGACTTTTATTTTGTTGCTCCTCGTTTCATGGTGTCATGAATCAAACGCACCTCTTTGCAGCAGCAAGCTTTCACTTCTGTTAACGTCCAAACTCACTCGCCGTCTAGCTCAGCTCACGCTGAGGTGAATAAAAGAGCTTTAGGTCTACAACAGGAAGTAAACCTCTGTCTGTGGTGGGACGTGATGCCTGCACGGGACCCAAAACTCCCTCCCGGACATCCCCGTGGCCTCCCCCACCCTCCCCCACTTGTTTTTCATGTATTTGTTTATTTATTCATAAGTTGAGGAAATTCCCTGTAAAAGGCCACGTTTGAAAACTATTCAACAGCACAGTGAGTGTTAATCCAACACTACTGCTCCTCGTGTAGCATTTGACCTTTCTGTGGATTAGACGATCGTACCGGGTTATAATTCTGCTCAAGCCGCTGTAATTTAAAGCGGCGGCGCAGGCGTGCGTCTTCTATACTGGGATTTATACGCTGATCAAAGCTGCGTCGAGGTTTCCTGCTCTTCCTGATTCCCGTCATGTATCTGCTGTTCTCGTGGAAATGTTCGAGCCTCTAATGATGAGGCGAGAGGAAGCTCAAGCTTCTATTGTTGGAGCTGCGAGATGTCACCTAATATGGTCATCTCATTCTTACGAGGGGCAGCCAATGAGAATAAAGTTAGCTTAAATGAAGGGATGAACCGATTGGCTGCCCTGTATAAAATATAAGATTTATTTTGATCTGTAAATCATGCAAAGCCACCGTAGGATTGTCCAAGAATACAAAGGTGAAGCTGCAAATGAACAGGTTGGGACCCCTTTAAGTCACCCCACCAACCCACTCTTCAAATCCTTTGTTTAAGAGGGGCAGCCAATCACAGGAAAGATGAACAAAATGCAGGCCACACACCGACCCGCAGAGCATCTGACATCAGCCCCCGATGTCCTCAAACTTTACGGCCCTCTCCATAGAAAAAAAACATAACACATAAAGAGATAAATACTAAAAAGAAACTAATTAAATGATTAAAATCAGGATAGAGTTTGACTGGTCGTATCTACTGCACACGTATCCTTTCATACCACCAAGATATTAATATCAGTCAGAAATCAGCCAGAAAAACGCTGTTAATGAACACAGCTGGGTCCAATTATTTTTATACGATGGTCTCAGTGGTGAAGACTTTTCCAAACAAAATGTTTCTTCTTTAAACTTACAAATTAACTTTGATCAGTGCAGCTTACAGAAAGCTCATTAAACAGACGCTTTGCATGAAACTCAGAGAATCATCATTAATAAGCTGCAGCTGCCATAATCTGATGAAGATAAAGAGCGAGGACGCAGAGCGTCTGTCAGCGACGCGCGACCCGTTCGGCTCCGAGCTCATCAATCTGAAACCAGATCAAAACCGAGCCGTCGACGGGGGAACGTCGGCGTGCCCCCAACAGGAAAATCATTTAAAGCAGGGCTTCGTTTACTGCAGCGTGAATCACATTTTTCACCATAAATAACAAAAAATTAATTAATTTCCTTTTAAGTACGATAACACAGACTATGGGACTAAATACATGTCGCCCTTCAGCGCTTGTGTGCGTGAGCAAGACCGTCAGGATTCATCTCTATGAGACAAAACAAAGAGCTGAAGATTACAGGACGTGTGACGGATCAATAACAAAAACATGGCACAGGTTTAATCCTCAGATACTCCATCAGCTCACTTTGTGTCACAGATAAGAGGTTTCATAAAAACACTCTCAGACGTTACTCGGCCTGCTCTCCCAGCCATACTAACGTCTGCCAGAGTTTACATTTCACTTCCTATTTTTATATCCATGCAACAGAACGATGTCATCCACAAGCGCCGCGCTCTTATTTTGAAAATTGGGCCCTTGATCGTTCTGGTCCTGCACTTCCTGTCTCCTGGTTGTCTGTCCCAGCAGTCTCAGCTGAACGATCCTCGGTGTGACTCAGGTTCATCTTCACAGTCTCACTCCGTGGTTGGATGTACTCAGCTCCACCTTCTTGGAATGGAACCATTATCCTCTCTTCTTCTCTGCCTGCAGCAGGCGCCGCTTCATGAGCCGCTACACCGCGCAGAACGAGGACTACCAGCGGCACGACGGAGGAGCTGGAGTCCATCACAAGATGAGACGGGATGAAACGAGTTAAGACAACAAAAACTCTTGTGATCCCATAAACACTCAAATATCCATCCATCTAATCAGCTACATCTTCCAGCTCCACTGGACGTACAGGAGACATCTCAGTCAGTCCACCTTAACAGGCTCCTGTTGAGCACCTCCCCCTCTAAGGCCAAGTGGAAGCTAATTTCTGCTGCTTATACCGGCCATCGTTTTCTTCTCTTTAGGAACATCGATCAGGAAATCAACACCTTTGCCTCCACACTCAGTTCTGTCTCGATCACAACAGATCATGAGAGCATCCACCGACCCGCCTCCACCTGAGGCAGCAAGCCATCCCTACCCTGGAGCAGGTAATCCACCCTTTCCCAACTGAAAACCACGACCTCAGACTCAGCCTCTGCTTCACACCTGAGCAAAAACATCCTCAGAGAAGCTGGAGGTGATCGCCCGATGAACATCCACGCGTTGCAGACAGGAGACTCCGACACCTCCACCCGCTGGCTCAGAAAGTCGTCAGTGTGACGTGAATCTGCCTTAAGCTGCAGAGCAAACACGCAGAAGAAGGTCGGAGACACAGGAAGGCAGGATTCAGGGCACTGATGATCTCCACTCATGTATTAGTGATGAAGACGCTGAGAACAGAGCTGCAGGGCACAGCTGAGGGAATCGAGCCGCCGTGCTCAAATGATACTTTTACACCAATCACACGACAGCATTTCAGCTAACTGCTGATAAATAACACGGAGGTGCTACAGCAGAATATAATCTGTAATCTGTGACAGTTTTCTTTCCCTCACGACACAAACGATGACATCACTGGAGGTCACAGCCAAACAGGCGAACACTTAAGTCAAGCCATTTTAAATGGTTTATTATGAATCACCACGAAAACCACAAACAGCCAATGAATGAGAAACTGCATCAGAATCAACTGTGGACATTTTAGTGGGATTATATGTGGTGTTAGTGTTAGCAGCTGTCATCACACAGCACTGACTCAGAAAGCTGACAGGCCGCCGTGTGACAACCACGCTGGTCTCTACATAAACATCAGCATGGCGATATCCGAGTCTGTAAGGGGGGGGCAGCAGGACCCTGATGGCGACCTCTACAAACAGATCATCTGTTCACTCGGAGCTGCGTGACGAACTGATGGAAAGGCGGGACTGAAACCTGAACATTTCAAAAGTTAAAGGGAAGGCTGAGAAAGACGCCGTGTTGCTGGCGAGTCCCGGGACACAAACACACAGCGAGTCGTTCCTGGGAAACTCAAACACATCGGACCACATTCCTGCTGCTCGGCGTCCGTTAACCCTGCAGCTGCTTCTCCGTTTACTCTGAGATTCCCGTTAGCTGGCAGCGAGGTGACAGCCAATCAGAAAAAACACGCCGCTGGCAGAACATCAGAGGAACGCCAACATCTGCAAACCTGCAGGGCGACTTCTGCTTCGCCGTAATTACAGAGGAGAGGCGAACAGTTAAATAACCGTCTTTTTCTCAATGAAACGACCGTCTGCAGGAAAAACAAGCCGATATTCACACCAGAGGCCGACCCACTGTGGATAAATACACCCACAGCCAGGAGCTCGTTAGGAGCTCGCTGTCAGCCGCCCGTCTCGTTACGCTGCGATTTATCACACCCTGATGCAGCCGTCACCTGATTATGTGACGCTCATGATTCAGGTCAACCTGGCGTACCTGTGAAACCTGTGACACACACACACACACAGACACACACACGGCTCCAGACTCTGCTTCGCTCCATCTGCGTTTGTTTGGGTTCATGTTGGATGGATGGGCTGTAGATGGAGAAGGCATCAGTGTGAGACGGTCAGCCTAAGCTTTGATGCTCGGACTGAACAGAAGCTGCTGAAGAACCAAACCTATGTTGTAATAACTGTAATCAGTGTTGTGTGTGTGCCTCAGCCTCGGGCCTCCGTCACTCCTGAGCTCCACACTGAAAGAAGCCAGCCGAGTTAGCTCGGAGCATCGGGACGCGACTCGGATCAAAAAGCAGGTTTGGTTTAGTTCAACGGGATTTCACTGAACGCTAAACAGAACCCAGATGACCCTGAGGGCACATCTTACAGCTTTCACTTTCATCTCGGCCTGTTCGAGGTCCGAGCTCCACCACGAGCGTACCTGGACTCTTTGGGAGGGGTGAAGGAGCAGCTCAAAAACAAAACTAATGCACAGAGAAGAAAATATAAAAAGGTTGTTTTTCCTGATCATTGGTGATATGTTCATTTGAGCAGAGAGGAGCATTGTTTGGGAGCAACGATGTCACCACGATCCTGTCACACAGGTCATCTGAGGAGGAAACGAAGCTCTTCATCACACAGTTGTTGAACAGCACACAGCTGATGACACAATAAACAGGTTATTAGCTGATACTGCTCTGAAAGCCTGAGTTTCACTGGTGTTTTGCTTCTCAGGATGAGACGAACGTGTCAGACTGAACTCGGCTGTCAGCACTCAGGTTTCAGGTGTTTGTAGCAGCTAAAGTGTTGGAGGTCAGCTTGTTAAGGTGGTAGGTTGTCCCAGAATGCACTGCTGGTATATTATGACCCTGATTCAGTAAAATGTGCTAGTCTACAGAAAACGCCACACTGACCAACTTTACGACCTCTCGCCTCACTGCAGAGACGTTTCTACCCCACAGACACACAAAGGTCAGAGGTCACCCGGAGGTGGAAGCACATTATCACTTCAGTGATAATTATCATGTGATATTTGACTTTCAATAAAGGATTTAATTAGTGGTTTTCTCCACATTAGAGCCTAAAAAGTCAACTGTAGTTAGGTGAACAAGGTCAGAACGGTCCAATCAGATGCAGCGTGTGAGTGATGTCACGTGTGGCTCACATTTAATTCATGTGTATTAATGTCCAAGTTTTGGGTCTACTTTTCTAAGTGAGCGGCCGCAGCGCATTCACATCACTGCAGGGCAGCTGACATGAATGAGCTGCACATGTGCAGATGGTGCTGCAGGCACCAAACACTGATCTGTACTGTTTCCTCGTCCCGACTCAACAGCGAGCGTCATTCTCCGTCTCTGACTTACAGCAGCAGAGTCTTCTCCCACAGCTGAATCAGCGCTCAGGGAAACGTCACCATCGACAACAGTCTGCTCCAGTTTGAATCAAAGTCTTTATATTTAAATAACGCTGTGGTTCTGTCACCTACAGACAGCTCCTCTCCATGTAAGCTCAGTGTTCACATCAGTGTAAAGATACCTCTTTATTCGTCCCACAGCTGGGAAATTTAAAATTAAAGATCGTTCCTCAACAAACAGTTTGTGACACAAAGACAAGTTTTTGTGATGTGACAAAATAAAAAAACATCAACTGAGGAGCTCTGAACCCTTTATCAGGTCAGGTCCTTATTTTCCAGGGTTATGTTCCAGGACTAGAGATGTCCTGTTTCCAGGACGTGTGGTAACCGTGTGTGAGGTGTGATGAGAGAGGCGACCGTACCTATGAGAGCCTGGAAGAGATTGCTCTGGAAGATGTCGATGACCCTCTGGATGGAGTGTCGGAGCTGCCGGTCCTCGGTGTGGTTCAGCTTGGCCCGGTACTGCTCCAGCAGCTGCAGCGCTCGCTGTGCGTCTGTACAACAGGAGGAGGAAGCAGCGAGAGAGGTGAGCCGGGGATACGACAGAGCCGAGGCTCAGCGACTAACGAGGACTGATCTGAGACGAGATGGCAGCAGAGGGCCGCTTCAAACCGCCACACGGGCACAAATAATCCCTCTGTGCTGAAACGCTGAGCCACACTGGCAGCACGCACGCGTCGGCAGAGTCAAATAATACTTTAAAAATCCAAACATGCGTGCATTTAAGACTGCGGGCAGGTTTTAAAGGAGTATAAATGAAGTTAAAGAGGCCTTTCCCCAGCGGATAAGTACAAAGGTCAGAGTATCAGGCTCGGCTCAGAGGGAAGCATTAAGGGCAGATTTACTGCATGTCTGCTGCTGAGAGTCACATTCAGACCAAAGCAGAGCTGATAAAATGATTAAGCTCAACGTAGTGAATCGAAAGTCGACTCAATTTATGACCCGAAGGCTTTTTTTTAAATTCACGGCTTCAGCTAAACATCAGTTTCAATGATCATGGTCCAATAACGCTGATCCATCACATACATCCAAACCGTGCTCAGCACGTCATGGATGTCTGTGATGGATCCGCGTGATGTGACGCCTCTGGAGCTGGAGGTGGAGAGATTTCAGGACGTTATGACTTTAACTCTGTTTCATGGTCACATTTCTCCTGCTTTACCTGTTGGTGAACCAGCTTTAAATAAAGGCGAGTGTATGAGCTGCAGCACGGCAGCGAGGACGTCAGAACGTCTGAAGGAATCTCCCACAACGACTAAAACAGACGTGGTTATTGTTGAGCGATATCACGTGACTCTTACGCCTTCTTTCTAACACGACGTTTTGAGGCGACTTCGTTGTGGCGCTCGCTGTATAAATAAAACTGAATCATAACTCTGAGTTAACCTGATCATTTAAACCATCTACTTATCAGGATAACCGCACACAGACACAGAAACGCCGACGCTTCCAGGACAGTTGTGCGCACAGCGACACATTTACCATCAGGTTGTTGTTTCTAACATCATTAACCTGCTCTCTCACTTTGGTTCATCCCTGCTGCTGATTGGCTGTGAGTCCCGCCTGCATATAAAACACATGAAGCCTGAGGAGGCAGCGCGTTGGGCCTCTCGCCTCCGTCGGCACTGATTTCGATGAATTGGCTGCTTCCTGTTGTGGTCTTCATTATTGTTGTTTCAAGCTTAATTTAGGCGAGAAGCCCGAATCCTTTGGCTCACGCTGCAACCTGCAGAGAAAACTCATAAAAACCATCAAAACCATGAAACAACATGGAGCTGGAAACACTGGCGAGTGGTTACAGGAAGCTGCTGGTGTCGTAGCCAATCACAGAGAGGACGCTGCACCACAAACATGGTTGTGGTTGCTTCTGTCACCTCGGATTGGTCAGTTTAGGAATACTCATTTTTCCCGCCTCCGTGTGACCGAAGCCTTAATGGTTTTAAAGGCCTTCAGCTCTTCATCGAACCGTGTTCAGCCAGCACGAACGTGACACGACGTAAGAAACACGTCGGCCTCCGATGTCGATAAATGTCACCTCACTCACAAACGTTCGCGTGCCTGTGACGAGCCCGATATCTGCTAATACCAAAGTCTGTGTCAGAGACCGCGTCCTGCCAACCTTAAACACAACGCCTCGGGGTTCACACGCTCTTCAGGAAGTCTCAGTCCTTCACTGTTACTCGTGTTAATGTGCAGGACAGTCCAAGTTCACAAAGCACCAAAAATCCTCCAAATCCAGCTGAACTCGACCTCACAGGGAACGTTTCACCAAATGAAGACGTCTTGAACCAAAGAAACCCACTTTAATAACTTTATGAGCCGGTGCTTTAAGAAGTTACACGGAAAGCTTTTCCAGCGCTGCTGAAAACCTGAACATGCCTGGATCAGAGGCCGAAAGCCACACATATGATTTTCATAAGATAAAAGCAACATTAAACGATAGCAGGAACTTTAAATACAACATAAACCAGGAGGAGGCGATGTGTGTCACAGTACAGGAGATGTTTCATATCTTTGTCTTCACTTCTGGGAGTTTCAGACTGTGGCGGCCTATAAACCCTCAGCTGACCTGACGCTTCACGCTGACCTCACAGCCCACATGGCAGTTTCTAGAGGAGCAGAAAATTACATCAGCCAATTAGCAGCTTTAAATTATGACGCCTCTTTGAGGTTTGACCCAAACACATCTGCACGCATCGCTGTGAGCTCTGAAACATGGAGCCTGATGATAAACACGACACTGGTGTGATTTACAAAGGAAGCTGCCAACTTTAGAGGACTGTATTTATGCATCAGCTCATGTCTTTCTCCACCTTCTTCAGTTACATGAGGTTTGTCAAATGTGTGGCCCGAGGACCAGAATGGGCACGCCAACGGTCCGATTCAAGAGCAGTGACGTCATTAACAGCTCACACTTTCCAACAAAACATACCTTTTATGTCCAGCTTCACTCGGGATCATTTCTTCTGCTTTCATAGTGAGGGAGGCCACGTGTAATTACTAAGTATCATTAGGAGGCATTTAACTCACCATTTGCCAGGCTTTCGAGATTATCTTTATTTTTCCTGGGATTAAACTGGAGGTATCCATATTTGTTCATGACTTCACTAAATGAGAACATTTTTCTAAATTTTTACAGTTAATCTTATTGATGAAATGTGCACTTAGCGCTGAGAACCAGGTGAATTTATCATTGACATAAATAAGTGGCTTTTCTTCACCTCACTGCCTCCACCGCCCCGGGCACGATCTTTATTTTTCCCGGGATAAAAGTGCAGTTACACACGGTTAATAACGTGTAAACCGAGTCAGAATATTTTTCTAAATTTTTACAGTTAATCTGATTCATAAATGGCGCGCTGACTGCTGAGGACGACGTCAATATTTTATTCATACCAGAGTTTATTTTTAGTTCTCCACACAAGGTGCCCCATTTACAACTTGGTTAGCAGCAGTGGCTAACCGGCTAGCGCCTACTTTAACGGACTTCACCTGACTTGGCACGGCTCCGCTCGGCTCAGCAGGGCCAAAGCGAGCCGTGTGGGCCGTGTTTGGCTCGAGTGGCGTGTGAGCCGCTGCGTGTCCCGTGTTTGTTCGAGTCCTGCGTGTCTCTAAAAGCGAAGGAGCAGCCGGAGTTTGAGCGGCTAGCCTGCTAGCTTGCTAGTTAATATGTGAAGTGAAAGCGGCTTACCTTTCTTTCTCACTGGCATGGTGGGGGTCTGGCTCGGCTCGGCACGGCTAGATCCGCCTCAGCCACATGCAGTCCTCACACAGGACGGTTTTTGTTCGCGGTTCCGCCGGATAAACCCACCGCTGTCACCGCTCCAAGTCTGGGCTGAAGAAAATCCGTCCGAGCCAAAAGCCCTCCGGACGAAGCGTCGGGGGGCAGCCTGGCACAACAACAGCGAGCCTCCTGGGACGGCTCAGCCAGCAGTCCCGCTAACAAGTGAAGCCCCACGAAGCTCCGCTGAGCTACCGACTCTCACAGATGCAGTTCCCCGCCAGAGAGGCTGTGTGCGCCGGCGTGCACTGCGCAGGCTGACTCTGAAAAGTGCAGATCTGGCTTGGACCGAGCGGGACCTGCAGTGTGCCAAAGTCCGGGAAACACCCGCTGCTGTGCAGACGGTGCATGCATGAGCTGCCCGTTGCTGCTGCTGCTGCTGCTGGGTGGAGGAGGCGGCGGCTCCGGAGCTCTGCGGGTTAGTCCAGAAATAAAAAAAAAAACTTCAG
>VOQK01028036.1:47416-63873 GCA_015052645.1 Benitochromis conjunctus
CTTCAAAGCCAGGCTGGCGGCACACCTACACTCACTTATCCCGCACTGGTCCGCACCGCTCCGCCGTATCCCCGCCTGCGACGTGCATTCGTGTCAAACTTCTGTGAAATCCCTCCTTCCTTCCTCTTTTTTTCCCTTTTCTTCTTCTCCCTTCTCCTCCCCCTCTCCCTCTCCAGCACCTCCCCAGGTCTACAAATTACCAAACTTTCCTCCAAAATGGCGACTTAGGGAGCTGGAAATGTAAACCATGTGATTTCCAAAAGCCTACCCCTCCGACCTGCCGCCCAATCATGCAGCTCACCTACAAGGCCAAGGAGGAGGAAGAGGAGGGTCAGGGAGGAGGGAAGGAGGCAGGGAAGGGGGAAGGAGGGGAGGGAGGAGAAATAAACTTTTTGAGGGGGGAAAAAAAGTGAGCGGAAGGAAGAGGAGTGAAAGTTGAGGAAAGCAGCGAGGGAGAGGTCAAAGGAGATGGAGGTGAAAGCAGGACAGATGGATGAAAACTAAAGGCCGGAAACACAAAGTCATGCTAATGTTTTTATTTAAACTCAAAACATTCAGAAACACAATGAGATAAAGAAAATGTAGATCATAGAAATGATTAAAAATAAATACATCAGCTGAAATAAGAGAGTAGAAAACACCCGGAGGACGTGTCACTCGGTCTCCTTTGTGTTGAAGGTTTAATTATAACTTGATAAAACTGGCCATGGAGCCACTCCTCTATTAGCACACGAGTCTCTGAAGGCATCACACACCTTGGTTTGGGCAGCTTCTTATTGGACGACCCATTTACCTGCATCTGTGAGCATGTCTCTGCACTCACTGATGCTGAGAGACGTCTGCAGCTGTCTCAGGTTTCAGTTCTCACTGAGTTCAGAGAAGAAGGATGGACGGATGCTGTGTGGCATGTCTTCCCTGACATGTACCCTCACATACATACATGTTAACAGCCCCATCACTCAGCCAGCCTGTGCTTCACAGGATGGGACGGGCTCCACCCTCCTGCAGCTCTGAGCTGATGAAGCTGTTAAACAGTGGATGGATGCTCTGAAAGGCACCACAGGTCTAGCAGTGAGCTGAGGTGAAGCCTAGCAGACAGCTAGCAGCTACAGCCACCTGTGTCACCATCCAGCTGTCAATCAAACAGACCACGCCCCTAATCATGCAGATTTTAAGACTTAATACAATTTAAACAGGTGAGTTATGGCAGTACAGGTGTTATGAAATTACAGAAACAGCTGTAAACACGTTTATTTCTGCTGTGAATCTTTAACGCACTCTGTGGGGACTGACGCACTGCTGGAGCCTCTGGTGGACGTTAGAGGAACTGCAGGTGTTGACACATTGATCAACAGCAGAATTGGTCCAAACACGATGACTTCTGAGTCAGAGAACATGGCAGCTGTAAAAACAACAATAAAAAACAACATTTATTCTCTCCAGGTGAGTGCTGATGGACACTGTGAGTCACGACTTTCCCAAGGAGAGCATCAAAACAGGAAAGGGAGACAGGAGAGAAGGTAAAGTGATGGAAGGAAGTGAGCAGGCTAACAGGCTAAGGCTGGTTTGACTATCAGCAGCTGTTAGAGTCACCGCTCTGAGATCTGCTGACATCAGGCAGCTTTCAGCTTCACTGTATCCAGACCTGGTCTGAGGTAACAGGACATTTAACCCCACAGCGACCGCACTTCCTGATTAAATAAAAAGGAACGAGAAACGTGTGCAGGTAGTCACAGATATATTTTCATTTTCATGTGTTTCCTTTGTTAGCTGTAATGAAGCACAGTCAGCACACTGACATACCCACGTACACGCTCGTGCATCAGTGAACATCTGTGGGACCGTCACGCCGCTCCGTGTGACGTCTGTGACGCGTGGGTTTGATTTCACCACAGAAACAATAACAGAAAACATCAATGACATCACTGCAGATACACCTGCTCACCCACAGTGCTGCAGTTCCACTGTCATGGTTTCAGAAACATACAAATATCTGGATACATATTTAAAATTCAATTCATATAAATATTGTTTAATTAGTTTAATAATCTAATGTAACCGTGATGAAGCCGTGGACTGCAGTACGGTGAACAGAGGAGGTCAAAATGTGACGAGACTTATGGACATGCTACAGATTTGTCAGTCGTTAACAGTTCACGACTGGCTGCCCTGATTATCACTACAGCTGGACAAAGGCGATGAAGGGGGCCCACAGAGACTGTGAACATGGGGCCCAGGGTTCTGTGTTACGGCCCTGGGCAGCCGTCCCAACCTGGCAACCTTTGGCATTAAGTGAAACACACAATGATTTTCCTCCTCTGAGGGTCACATTTATTGTTTCCTGAAGACGTCAGCAGGTATTACAGATGGTTTAGCACAAAGACTGAACACAGAGCAGAAAAATGAAACCAGGTTTTCTTTCACGCGCTAACATAAACGTGCTGTAACGAATCCTCTGCTGTGTACTAAGAAACAAAATGAATTCAAGCCTTTGATTTCCACACAGCAAGGTCAGAGGTCGCGCTGCGTCCCCATTGAAGTACAAATCCACCGGCTGGTCACTGTGAAGATCAAACACCCTCCTCCTCCTCCTCCTCCTCCGCCTCCCGCTGTGAAACATCCCTCTTTGTCTCTCTTTGTCTCTCGTGTCGCCTCTCATGTGCTGATGCAAACCACTCGAAGCTCTGGCCCAGATTAAAGAGAGCCGTTGTGGTGAAAGGAGGAGGCCTTTATTTTTAGACGGTCATGTTTAATGAATGACCTCGCCGCGAGCCCTGGGCTCGCCGTATGAAAGTACAGAAGGAGATCCTGCTCTGCTCTCACCGCCGATCCACAGGCCTCAAACGCGACGAGACGGAGCGATGACCCGAGCCAATCAGAGAGACTCGTGCTGTGATACCTTCAGATAAAGTGACAGGAGCAGATCATGTGATTGTAACAGCATCCTTCATTATGAATGAGCTGCAGGGTTGCTGACCCTTCTGGTCATTTTATTTTCACATCTTTTAGATGATTTTGTGTCTCTCTGTGTGTGCGCTCTGACCCACAGCCACGACATTACTGACCACCAATAAATGAAACAGCAGCCCATTCAGAGCGAGACACCAAAGTCCACCTGTGGTTAGTTTTTGCTTTTGTACTTCCACTCTCGTGGTTTGTGTTTTTCACTCATCAGGTTTAAAAACTGATGTTTTTTGGGTTAAAATAATGTTGTAACCTTCAAACAACGTGCTGAGATTTGTGAGAAACTTCAAAAATGATTATTTGGCCTCCTGCGAGCAGGTCAGTATTTCTGTCTGCTCTTTGTTAAGAAGATCTGAAACGTACACTTGTTTTGTGTTGCTTTGTGTTTGGTTTAAGTGTCTGTGTGCTCATGTTGTGCATCATTCCATCCTCAGGTTGTTGTACACATCTCCACAGCCCTCCAGACTCACTATAGTCGTCTTCTGAACTATAAATGGTGACGATGATAAAATCAGAGAAAACACTGCATGAGCACTGATGTGGGAACAGAAGAAGTCCAAACAGAAACAAAGCAGTCAGTGAGTTTTCTGCAGAACACGTCATCAGCTCGTCTCCAGCACCTGGACGTCTCTGTGCTCTTTCATTATCTGTCCCTGGAAATGCTAATTAGACACCAGCCTACCTGTACACGTGCGGTCAGGACCAAAGACGATGCTCAGAGTTGACAGGAGCAGCGAGGATGAGGACAAACCCTGAGGTCACATGGTCACACTTTATGCTGCACACGGAGCGTCCTCTGACATGGAGCGTTATCATCCAGATCAGCATCTCTGGGATCATTGTTGTTGGATTTCACTGGGTCATCACTTCCACATGTTACTTAATTTTCTTACAGGTGTTCGGGTTAAAATACTCCCGTCACGTACGATGATGTTGAAAAATGATGGGGACACACCTGTCTCAGCGACAGAATCACACACCTCCATCAAAGAGCTCCTTTCAACTGACACACACAAACCGACTTTAACCCGCTAATTAAAACGGTGTGTTTTTGTTGTTTCGGTGTTTCTATGGTAACAATAAATGATGTTGAGATGGTTTTGTGTTTGTGATGCAGGACTGTGTTTGGTATCCTCTCATAGCTGCCCTGTAACGCTGTGAACTGTAAGATATAGTTATAATTTCCTGTAATATTAAATGTGTTAGTTGAAACTTTTAGAGATAATCTCCAACAGAACTGGAGAAACTGATGATAACAGCTGATTAAAGCTGGGACACCAAAGAGAAGGACACGTGATGTTTCACATGGACCCAAACTCCACGATCGCTCAAGGAAAGACTTAAATTAATTTTGACTACATCACTTTTATTGCTTGTATTGCTCCTGCTGATAATAATAAAAAGCTTATAACATGTACTAAAGATAAAACAAATTGTGCTTCTTACTGATACCTGTCCTTAGCAGTGAAAGTAGCTTCACCTGTGTAGCCTGGCGCTCTCTGCAGCGCCCCCTGCTGTGGATACTCCAGTTTGTTTACAGGCTGGTCATTAACCAAAATTAACGTCTGGATCATATGAAAATATCAGAAATGAGAAGTTTTTAGATGTTGTCTGACTCGTGGAGATTAAAGTTCAGTTTAAGGAATAAAGAAGCTGCAGGAAGAAGCTGAAGGTGAACCAGTGACGGAGAAACAGGGTGGAGGTGGTGAAGGTCAGCGACTAGCCTGAGATTGAAAGAAACTGTAGACAGTGGAAACAGGCTGAAGGTGTGTTTCCTCCTCTGCTGATGCTGATTTGTGCCTGTCCATCATTTCTCTGCTGTTCCATGTTAATCTGACTGAACGTTGTTTGTGTTGGTTTTTACACAGCAGATGTTCCTGTCAGCGAGGCGATGATACGATCTGCAGGAGTTCATTTCCATATAAAGATCTGTTTTCCCGTCTGCCTCCTCTCAAACCAGGCTCCTCTCTTTGATTCCTGTAGTATGACTTATCCTCAGCGCCCATGACTTTTACGTGAGCTTATTCTGAATGACGATACAGAACAGAGAAACCATGAATCACATCCTCTGGACTTCACTGTTACTGTACACTCTTCATCATCATCACATTTCTCTTAAAGCAGAAACGATGACTCGCCTGTGATGACCTGATGCTTACAACGTCGAGCAACACTAAGTCCACTTCTGTCCTCTCAAAGCTAGAATGAAGTCGTCACCCGGAGCATCACTTTCACCTGCACAGTTCATTTTAGGATCCTCCACCAACACAACCATAAGATTGCTGATATGTTTAAAAACTGTTATGTTTTTATTAGGCTGTCCCTAGTTTTTATACATTAACTTAAGTTAAGTGATGCCCACTTCTCCGTTTGCGTGCATAATCGTTTCTGACTGATTAAAGGTCATACACAGCAAATCTTCTGAGTGGAAACCATGTCACTGAAAGTCCCGGCCAGCTTAACCCACACAGGGGTCCAAAGCAAACGTCTGAGCTCTGCTGAGAACTTCATTATAGGAACGTGTTTCTTTCCCAGACGTCCAGAAACCAGGGCGAGCCTCAGACATGAAAGAAGCTCTTATCTGATTGATCGACTGGAGAAAAGGTAAAAGTTAAACAATCTAACAGCAGAAAATCATTTTTTAAAGAATAACTGCATGAAAACATGTTTCTGGTTCATGGTACGATCTTGATTTAAACTGCTCCAGTTTCCTTGACATATTATTCAATTCAATTTTATTTATATAGCGCCAAGTCACAACAACAGTCACCATAACAAGTATGGTTGAATGCAGGGAGATCTATTAACACATGGTGAATGAGAAAGGTGACTGAGGACACTGGAGTAAATTCGCTACCATCTCACACTTCTGTTTAATCAGTTTTCAGTTTGACATTTATTCAGCTGAGTGAAAACTGTAAACTTTAAGCTAAGCCAAACTGATTTACTCATGACATCACAAATTAGCAACGTCGGTTACCCACCAGCTCGATCACTGACCGCGGGGGTTTTGAAAACGATGTGCCGGGAGTCTGCTGTTTTCGCCGGCTCTAGTGAGCCTTGACGACCCGCTCAGTGATCGAGCTGGTGGGTAACAGACGTCTCCGAAAACGTTGGAGCACTTTTGCAAATACGTGTTGTCTTGATAAACCGAGCAGACATTTGAAGTTTACACAGTTACATTCTCGCCTGAAAATATGTTAAAAGTTTATTTTGTGACCCAGAAACGAAGTAGCTGCTGCCGTTGTTGGAAACTGGAATTGGCTGGGCTGCGCTATGAATTCTGGGATAGGTTGGGCCACGAAGGATACACCAGACCCATCCTTCAAATTCAGGGAAATGAAGGACGCATTTGTCAGCCGCATTTGGAACAGCCTTCGAATTGGGACAGCTTTTGTCGCTTGGCTGTGACGTAATCGGTCTACAAATGCGGCCTCCGAATAATACATATAGAGAACAACCCAACAATCATATGACCCCCTATGAGCAAACACTTTGGAGTGAGAAGGAAAAACTCCCTTCTGGAAGAAACTGGAAGAAACCTCCAGCATGAACCAGGCTCAGGGAGGGGCAGCATATGCTGCGACTGGTTCAGGGGAGAGAAGGAAGACAGGAAAAAGACATTCTGTGTGAATGTGAAGACTAGCCTTTCTGAGTAAGAAAGGGTAGTCTTTCACTCATTGTACAACACACATGACATGGAGTACATATAACACTGCAAACAAAATAATAATACTATAATAATAATATAAAATATATATTTGAAGTAAGTATTTTGTGCCACAATTAAGGAAGTCAGTTGAAAAAGTTATGTAACGTAATTCTGGAACTAAAAGAACTAACAGAAAAAAAATCTAAGATACTGTTTCTCTTTGTTTTCTCTATTCTGTTCTTCCACCTGTTTTCAGTTCTCCACTTTTTGCATGTTGCCCATGCTGTTACAGTGGTAACATCATTACAACCGTGAAACTCAAATTAACTGAATTTTCCACTGACATCAGTTTCAGTCTAGCAGAAGTAACTGATACAAGTTTGGTCAAAGTTTGAACAGAAGGAACTGAAGTGGTGCAGCTTGTTCAGAGTACGTCCACTTTGCAAACAGTGAATGATCATTGAAATGCGGCTCTGAGGACCAAATGACATCACCACCATACCTTATGCAAATATCCAGTAGGATCCATTACACAGCAGGAGAGATAAGTGCGTCCAGAGCGGAGCAAGGCCCACTCACACTCACAGCTAACCTCTTGTACATTATATTTTCACTCTCTCACTATACACACAGTGGGTAGCGCATTAGGCATAAGTTTGCTCACACACATACACACACACTTATCTCTCCCTTCTAATACAGAAATAAGACACTTGACACTGCAGTGATGGCAGTGACACTGTGCATGGTGGAGGTGATGGAGTATAATGGCCTTTTAAATCTGTATTCCCAAAGAGAGCGAAAAAGAGTAAGGTTAGCATTAAGCTACCTCTGACTTCATCTGTGCTTAGAGGTTGTATTTACATCCAGCACAAGCTAACCGAAGGATGGCAGCTATATATTTGCTTTTGTAGGTCAGCTAAAAGCAAAAAGTGTAATAGCTGCATTACTAGCTAGCTCCATATTTTTAACAACATGCTATAAAACTGTTGAACCCAAGCCACAAACTATTTCATATAAACATTTGGGTGTGTTAAAAAAAAAACTACCCATCGCACCTAGTTAGCAACATTATTTTTACATAAAGGTTCTTTGAGAATTAGTTTAATTAAACTTTTATACTTAATTTTCTTTACAGCCAGAGTTTGATTTCATTTTTACTATTTGGTCAGGCATGGGACAGCAACACTACAACCTTTCTTTTTTCCTTTAAGATTTTTAGAAATAAGCTCATCACTGGTCTTCCCTCTCCAATATGCCATCATCTTGTAACCTTATGAATGAAAATGTTTCCCATTGGCTTTGGTCCACTTTCTTGGGAGTCAAGTCAAGCTCTTCTTGCCTCGTAGGTTTCAGTGTCTGTGGATTTCTCCTTGAAGACTTTAACTTTATTACTTGCAGATTAAATTAACAAAGTTTTTCCAGTGAGAAAATATGAGGCCCCAATCCTGCATCACTTAGCACATGAGATGTAGATGTTTCTGGAAGATGTAGGGGTTTCTTTAGTAAGTTGAGAGTACACAAAGGTGACAAAATTTGTGCACAGTTCCAGTCTGCAAATAAATGCAAATTTGCCTAAAAAATAATCTGTAAATGTGAAGATAAATGTTTTTTTAGGAATCAATAACAGATTAATTGCTACTTTAAATATAGTGAAGGGCACCTCATCTATAGGTTGAATTAACTTATAGAAGCCAACAATGATCTGTGCAGTAGCCAAAATATAAATCTGCTGGCCTATGAAATTATAAAAAAATCCCAATATGTTAATTAATACTTTTAATATAAACAGTAAGATAGCCTGTAGGTATATCTTCTATTGAAAAAAACATATATTAGTGTCTTCTGAGCCTAGAAATTCGGTCCTCATTAGATTACACACACATGTCTAGTGCCAGCATTCAGCGACTATGCTGATAATAGTGCTCTCAATGTAGTCCTCCATCACAGAGTAGTTTTGCACATTGGTGATGAGCGATACCACTGATTTTCTCTCTGATCCAATACCAAGTAAAATTCATGATGGTATCGACGATACTGATCCGATACAATCCTTTGTACAAAAACTTAATGTGTGTTTGTATTTCAAATTATAGCTTCATAATGATTACATGACATTAGACTATTTGTTCTTATTGTTTAATTATGAAGAATTATCACATAGAAATAAAAAAAAAACCTGAAGTTGTGTGTTAATTGATGTTATTTCAACATGTATATCTTGACATTTAACATGTATATACTTGCCTTGAAATTTCAACAAAAACATTCAACATTCACACTTTCCCTCATTCACAGTACTGATGTGCTACACTACAAATTTTGGTATTGCTCAAATACCAGGTAAATACAGGGCCAGTATTGTTGATATCAGTACCATTAATATTGAGTTATTCAGGCAGCTAATTGGGGGAGAGTAGTTTGCCATGACTTATGAGATGAATTCTCAATTTGCAAATTCTGAACACATTTTAATCACCACTATATTACTGTGATTGTTACGTTATACAATAATTAGTTAACACAACATAATATACCTTTCAGCTTTTCGTGTGTTTTGAAACTGTGTTTTTTGAGACTTGGAATGTAAATTTTTCACCGTGCATGTTTGAGGTTTATTTTTTCCAAAGAAATAATTAACACAGTTCCGCGGACTACATACTGAACTTGAAAGATAAAAGCAAAGTATCCATCCAATTGTGCTAGTATACATTCGATACCAATACTAGTGTTGGTATTGATACTATCGATATTTGGATCGATCCGCCCACCTCTATTGCACATAACTTGTTAAGTGTTTGCCAGATATGAGGCTTGTAAGTTTAGGACCTGTAACAGATTTGCATTCAATGTTTGCCTTCTTATTAACACTATAAAAAACAAGATTTTCAATAATGCTTAAAATATCCTAGTGTTATTTGGAATTTGGTGATTTCTAATGTCACAAATATAACTTTAGTTTGTATTTTTTTGATCTGCTACTTTTCAAATGTACTTGAAATTTACCTGATCAGCTCAGTCACAGTCAAAGAAATGGCCTAGTCGTCACACTTGCATGACAGCCCCTAACTTTTCTAGATATTCCTAGAAAAATGGCATGAACATTAAAATAGTTTTCAAAAAGACAAAATTCCAATTGCACCAGTGTCAGAACAGTACAGATAATAGAAATAGGTGATTTCACAGTGACACAGTACTGCATGTGGACAACCTGTGTCCTGCACAATGCATCCAGGAAATATTATAACTTAAACCAAATATATATTTTTATATGATGTTTCCAATAATGAGAACACATTTGAGGCCTCAGTCACATAGACGTAGACCCTAGTTGGCAGCCCCCTGGCAACTTCCAGTCACTAGGAGGGTGGTTACTGGAAATTGTAGGTTTTCACAGGATGAAATCGGTTACAATACCAAAACGCCTTCTATACCTTGATCACTAGAAGACTGCTGAGGTTGCTGCTGATCTGTCTATCTCTAACGATGGGCACCTGTAGCGATCTGGTAAGGATCAAAACAATCAGTAAGATTGAGTGTAGCACTATATACCTCTTTTGCAGCCAATTTCCACCTACAGATGGCAATTGTCCTTTTGCGATCACTTGTATATCCTTATATGCATTTTTCTGTATTAATTGGTAGCTATCAGAGGGTCACTCACTGGTCAGGCATACTGTAGTTACAGAAACTGGAGTGACTGGGACAAGTTAGCAGTTGATTTCACAGCAACTGCTGACAACCCCCAGCGACTACTCTCAATCAGTTAGGGAATACTAATTTTTTTCCTGAGAGCTAGTGGTTACCAGGTGGTTGCCAACCAGTCTGCATTCCTGTGTGTTGGGGCCTTAAGCAAACTGTCTCCTGTTGTGTGATACATGTTGAAAACAGCACCCTCAGACTTGTTCTACCCCAAGTCTCTAGACATTGTCTCAAGTGTAAAAGACTGGAAAGAAATAGGAAAGGGAGCGATGTCATATTGTCTAACAACTGGTAATAACAGTGCATAATTTAAGACAGTCACTCCAGGAAGCTCAAAGTGTTACACTGGGTCATGCATATGTAAAGACACAGCAAAGGCACAGCTGGTTAATGACTCAGTGATGTAAGTGTAATTGTTGGACTCCAGGTAATACTATATTTGTATTTTTTTTAATACATTTAATCATCATTTTTATTATTTTTGTTATTTTCCTGTGGAACACATTGAAAAGAATCCTGAGAACTCATTGTAAATATGAAAAATACAAAAAATAAATCCTTAATAAGACAAGTAAACGTGCATAATAAGGACCTATACTGTACTGTAGGTGCATCTTTACCAAAACATGAAGTCGTGTGTTGTTGAAGAGCTCTGTGTTCCAATATACTTTGTTGTATAGTAGTTGAGCCCGTAGTTCAACTACATCCTCTTTCTAATAGATTTATCTGTCATCATATTATATATGTATTAATGGCAAGACAGAACAGAGGAAGCTCAGTGCTGAAGCCAAAGAAAAGTAGATGTGATGTGCTCTTCAGATTGAGTTATAATAAATTAACAGAGATACACTGAAGTTGAAAAAGGATACACAGAGCACCTTTATCTTTCAACAACATCAACCCTTCCACTGGCATGACTAGAGATATAAAAAGAGAGGGATGAGAGAGGGGTCAGTGTTGGCCACTCTGTTTTTTTCTCACGCCTCAATAATAGATGTTTTAAAGTTTAAGTGCTGCCAGAGGGCTGCGAGCCCTGCTGTTCATTAAGTCAGCCACTGCCATGGAGCAGCATTTACATCGACAGTGCTCTGAACGCCTGCTCTGTCTGAGCAATTACATCTACTCTAAAGTGCTGGATAACAGTCAGGGACAGGAGGAGTGGAGAGAAGAGGAGAGAAGGACGAAAAAGGAGAGGAAGACAAGAGTAGAGATGCTAGGCTGAAAACAAGGAATGTCATAATGGAGAGAAAGAAAGGAATAAATAACTTTTACCCATACTAACACACACGCACACACACACACACACACACACACACACACATATGCTTCGGGTAACATTAAAGCGCCATGAGACACCAGCAGCTCACACGACAAAACAACAGCCTTCACATTCGTCACCGCACACTCCCTCTGAAAAACACAATCAGTTGCTTATGTAGCCACGAGACGGGAGGCAGGGAGGATGGCCCTCGGCGACATATGTGTTCCATCATGCTTGTCACAACAACACGTTTCATCTGCTAAATACACTCCACCAGACAACAAATCCGCCAGAACGCTAAGAGCAACACAAATTTGTTTACAGACGAAGTGACGTTTCACAAATACATCCAGAGGTAGACGGCAGACAACAGAGGCAGATAATGCTGGTGCTGCTAGCACTTCTTTCACTTGTAATCCCTTTGGCATCTATTGATGAACAAAGAAACAGGATTCAAAGATCTTTGAATTTGCTGCTTTTTAACTAATTTCACATAGACTGCTTCATGTTTTATGCGTTCTTTTTAAGTTGCCACCCCTAAATTTCCATAATCATGCAAGGCTCCATTTAAAGGATGGCAAAGAAGGGGGAAGTCAGAAAGATACCACACATTACACACAAATAATTCAATTCAATCCCATTCCATTTTATTTATACAGCACCAAATCACAACAACAACAATACAACAGAGAAAAACCCAACAAACATATGACCCCTTGTGTGCAAGCACTTTGGTGACAGTGGGGAGGAAAAACTCCCTTTTTAACAGGAAGAAACCTCCAGCAGAACCAGGCTCAAGGAGGGGCGGCCATCTGGCGTGACCAGTTGGAATGAGGGGAGGAAATATTAGCAGACTGTATGTTTTGTTTGTTTTACATCAGTTGGAGACGGCAAGGGTTACATGACATTTTAGCTAAACAAGCATAGTTTTAGAAATAGAAGGGGTTTAATGAGTAAAAAATAAACCTAGCACTAATTATAAACATAGTTTCTGTAACTATGCCTGTTTTTGTGTATTCTCTGGAGGATGAAGAAAGAACATAGTTAAGTCTGGAACAAAATCATTATGAAAAAAATAAAAATTAATCAAAAATATATATTAGATTTTTTTTTTTTTTTGAGTGTAGAGTCCCTGTCAGAACAAAGCATCAGGATCAACATTTGTGACAATGCTCACATGCATTCACATGCTACATGAATGGAGGAGGTCATCTCTAACAGTTGTTGCAAAGTGGCTTGCATATGCACACCAAATATGGGCAGACTAAAGGAGCTTAAATAGCATAGAGTTTAAGAATCTCGTTTGATTAGAGCCACCTTTATCTATAAACCTCTATCTATAAATGTAACAGAAAAACACTAGAAAGAGCCCAGCTGAGTTTCCATTGCCATTTTCTTTAAACATTATGTGTCACCACTTTCTTAAGAAGTGAGATTTGGTTGTGACAGACTTACTGTAGAAGCATGTCCACACATGGATGTATATAAGAAGGAATTGGCTAGGGGACTGGGATGCCTGAGGGCATCTGTTAGAAAGGTAGAAAATGACAGGGCTTGAAAAGTTAAGTGGAAATACATTAGGCACCGGGTAGAGGAAGAGGTCTCGGGAACAATGACAATCTCAACAAATAAATCCAAATCATTCTCCATGGATAGATACGGCTAGACCTACAGAAGAAAATATCTTTTTTTGGTAAATTGGGTGAAGTGACCCTTTAAGTGATTAAATGATGCTCACTGACATGAAAAATGAGGAGGAAAAATGAACATTTCAGCATCAAGAAAAAGTGCTGACAGGTTAATTGGTCAGTGAATGTTGAGCAGCTTCACATTAGACAGACAACAATTGCACTCTGTCCAGAACAAGTCCTGTTTCATATTAGTATAATTGATGGAATGCAACTGATGGGTGGTCTGTTTTTTTCCTTCTTTTTTTATGACAGAAAAATGTTGCTTTAGGCTCAGTGCTCCAAACATTATTGCGCTGTACAAATTTGCCACACCACAAAACTCATTTGTCCATGTTGTCTCAACTTGGCTGTATGCCTGAGCGCATTTGAAAACCCCATTTGGAGATGTTTTTCGGGAATAAAATAGTACAATGCTTAAGAAAAAAAAATCCTATTTAGTGGGAGTTTGTCTTTGTGAGCGTGGCGTCATGCTAAAAACCCTATTTTCGCCGGGAACGGCCACCCTATCACAAACTCTGCAGGGGAGCCACATTAGAGGTAATGTCATCCACAGTTTAGCCCTCCACTCCTCATTCCTCCATCTCTCCCCTAATGAACTCCCACTGAATTACCACTTCACCAGCGCCCTGCCTTTTTATGATTCTATTTGTTTATCTATCTCTGATTTCCTCCCTCGTCTTCCTCTGCCGCCCGGGCACACACCGGCTCTTTAATTTTATTGGCCACCGTTAGCGAGCTGCGAGTCGAGGCGTTTGGCTCGTCAGATAACCCCCCACCACCACCACATACACACACACACATCAAACCACCTCCACCCCGTTTGGTGAGATTAGCATTAGCAGATTAGGGTGCTCATCAGTCAGACGAGGTGGTGGTAGTGGTGATGGTGGTGGTGGTGGGGGGGACCCCCGTCGTGACAGGCCGCAGCAAAATCGCACAAACCTCTCTGGAAGGCATTGTGGCGTAATTGAATGCGCAATAATTTCCCTCCATTAATACATCTCTCATATTGCAGCTTACGCACAAAATGTCCACATTATCTGTTGCACTTTGTTAATGTCTTCACTCCTTAACAGTACATTTAATAGCACGAGTGAAGCGGAGTGAGTGAGCAAGTGCAGAAAGAACATCTGAAAGGCGTTTCATTTTTCATTAATCTATTCTAAGTAGGTGTCAAAGAAAATGAAAAGAATGATCACAACTCCAGCTGTTCATGCGATGGCTGCCAAACTTTTGTGGATTCGCTAACGCTGACTGATAGCTGCCTGACAGGGGACACCTATTAATGTGGCTTCCTGTTTAGTCTGAATTATTGTCCCTTTTTATGTTTTTAGGGCTGAATCAGGAGAATTTAAAATCTCTTCTCTTCCCACAAACTTTTTTTCTTTTTTTTTTAATAACCACTTGTCTTATTGGTGCATGAAGCCATGAACAGAAACAGCTGCAGCAAATATAAAACAGCAGTACAGACACCAGAGACAACCCAAACGCTTACTCATACACGACTATGTAGTTGTATATTCATGCTGGCTTTCACCTTAAAATCACTCAGTAATGTTGCAGTGCATGAAAGCAACTGTCCAGAATTTTAGATTATGTTCCTGTAGCAGAGTAGCAATTTCTATTACCTTTACTATATTCTTTTTAAGGAAATCCACTCACAAGATTGTCCAAGCATATATGACTAGCTTTGACAACCCCTCTGGTGCATCTTAGGGATTTATGAGACACATATGTAGTTCATTTAGTTTTGAATGTGTTCTCCTTAATAAGATCAAAGGTATTTTTAATCTATTTTTATTATGAAATTGAAAATATGTTTTGCAAGAGTGTCCACACAATTATGTACAGCAAAATATACAAAGTCAGATGGGAGCAGATCAAGGATGGCGTTGTAAATAAGAATATGCCAGCTGCTGAATCTATGGAAGGATGTTATACTGTATCTATTGTATCACAGCTAATAAGAGAGAATAAATATGAAAACTTGGACATGTAACATTTTATATTATTCTATAATATGAACTAATGATTAGAAAATATGACTGTCATTTTGTGATCAGGGTTTTTCGACTCATTACTGAGCCATTCTCATTTAGAGCACTTCAGATACTGTTGGCAGCGATAGTCACACGGTTTACTTTAGCACCAGTGCTGTGGACACTTGGAAGTAGGGCACCTCAGGGTTAGGGTTAAACCGTTTAACAAACTAGATGCTATTAAGTATAATTACACTAAATACAGTTCTATGAGCATTTATACTTTATCCATTGAGCTCTTCCTAAAGCTAGTTTGGGTCCCTAAACCAAACCAAATATACAGAAAGTGGAAATAAAACTAAACACTGAGTGAAATTCAACAAAGACCATAAACATCAGTTTCCATTTATGATAACCATTAAATGATTAAAAATGGTTAGTAAACATTAATTATCACTTAATTGTAAATAAAAAATAATTATTAAATTAAATGAACACATAATTATTGTATATATGCTCACCATTATCTGGATATGAATATGCCACCACCAATGATCCAATCCCTTCTCTTGTACACACCCTGGTGAAATATGGTCCAGGTATGGCTCCAGCCCACCACAAAGCTGACGTCCTAAAATCAAATCAAAATTTAAAAAAGCATTTTTTTTTGTCAATCTAAAGGGAAATGATCGTAATGATCCATCCTGTTATTTAACTCTGTGAAAGAATGCAATTTGTAATGTAAAAATAGTTTGTGAAGGTGAAAGCCACTAGATTTGTATATGACACAGACTTTTTTCTAATAACAATTTAATGTTTTTTCCTCAAAATTGTAAACTTTTCGTGAAACATCTTGACATTTTCGAATTCTTTTCATAGACGTCTCCATTATCATTTAATCAAAAAGCAGAAGAAGAATCCTTTTGAACAAAAAGTTAAGATGCCTGAAGCGACCCGAAGGCTCCCATAAAACTCAGGTCTTTGTTTTCTGTTTGTAATTTACCGTACAGCTTTGTTGCCATTATGCGTGCCATAACTGGATAATAACTTCACCTAAGCATCCATGGATCTCAGTGTGCTCTTCTCTAATATCTGCGCCATTGTTTTGTTTCTTTTTTATTGTTTTCGTTTCCATCTGCTCCATGGCCAACTTAGTTATTGTGCCAAGTTATCTACAGTCTCCATGCTTCAACATGTTCATAAACACA
>VOQK01028039.1:13987-28041 GCA_015052645.1 Benitochromis conjunctus
AAATATTTAAAAAGTAATCTATTACAAAAGTAAGGTACTATATATTCTTTATGAACGCTGCACGGCATACATACTGGCATCTTTCTTGCTTAGGGTTTTCTATTAGAGCATCAGTTTTGTAAATTAAAAATGTTTTGCCGATTAAACTGATGGGATTAAAAAAAGATTAAGAAAACTACTTTGACTGTGTTTTTTAAATGTTCTATTAAAGACTACAATATTATATATTAAGGTGATGGGACCAAGTACAGTCTGCTTTTGAGTATATATTAGTTTGCTATGATGGCAGTCTTCTAATTTTAAACAAAACCATATTTAATACAACTAATTTAGTGCAAATGGTTTTTTTTAAATAACAGTAGTCCTCTGTTTGATGACAGAAAACAGCTATGCAGCATTTAGCAGCATCATATCCATATAATTTTTTCTGACCTCATTTGGTTTGTTTTATGTATGTATGAGAGGAGAAGTGGAAAACAAGAGAGACAAAACATTTTTTTTGTTTTCGTCCCTTTCATTCATGGCAGCCTCAACAAGAGTCTGTTTTCTCTTTTGTTGACCTTGGCACAGATATCTGTGTGTCCACAGAGTTTCTGACTTCATCATCTGGAGTTATTCTCTGCCGAGAAAGATTTATGTCTGATGCTTTATACTATGTTTTTGTGCAGTACTTAAATGTTTATTTTTTCTGTGAAAATGGGCCATTCTGTGTTTGTTTTATCAAAAGCAAGCCAAAATTACTGCTAACACTGAAACCTAAAAATGCACATGCTGAGCTAAATCTAAACACCAAAAATAAATTACAGTCCTCCTTTTCTCAAGCTTTAGACAAACACCTAAGTTGGACATTTTGAGTATGTGTGTGAAGTCTCTTTTTAGGAGTTATTAAGTCCCACTAGGAGTATGTCAGGCTTTCTGAACATGATGTTCTGTGGATTGTTCCTGTCTAAGGTTTCTGTTAGATGCTGGCAAAATAAAACAAATATTATTTTCATCAGCTTACTTTTACTCACTATAGTTATCCATTTTATCTTTTAATTTTGACTCAGTATACCATCCCAGTGGATTTTAACTCAAGAAATCAAGAAGTGAATAAGGTGCAGGCTTTCAGCTTTAATTCAAAAGATTTAACTC
The DNA here is from genome assembly GCA_015052645.1 of Benitochromis conjunctus. Classification (NCBI taxonomy): domain Eukaryota; kingdom Metazoa; phylum Chordata; class Actinopteri; order Cichliformes; family Cichlidae; genus Benitochromis; species Benitochromis conjunctus. Next base: position 15,122 of record VOQK01028039.1, read on the forward strand.
AAAAATTGCATTAACTTTATTAGTCAACTGGGTAATATGAAGTTTCATGGTCAATTGAGACTTATTGCCTATTCCAGAACCAATTACACAGATAAAAGATTTGGAGTTGATTCCAAGTGTTGAAACTGCATTTGGTAGCTGTTCTCTGGAACTTACAATATGAGGCCCAAAGACATGTGAGCACAAGTGAAAGGGGCCAAATTAAACCTTCTGCAACATCAAAAGGCCTTAAAAACCATCGAAGAAGTGTAGGAAGTGGATGATCACAGAAGTATTTCCATGGTGAAGAAAAACAACTTCACAACATCTGACAAAGTCGAGAATGCTCTTGAGGAGATAGGTGTATCACTGTCAGGGTCTACAGGTTTGTCAAGGTTTACGACAAGGTGCAAAGCACTGATAGATGATATGACATATGATCTATACTGTCTGCAAATGAATAATGACCCAAATCATACTGCAAAGCAACCCGAGGTTTTTTCATGGCAAACAAAAGAGATATTGTTCAATGGCCAAGTCAGTCACCTGATCTGAAGCCAACACAGTATGCTTTTCAGTTCCTTTGAGCAAAAGTGAATGCAGCAAGACCTGCAAACAAGCAGCAACTGGTGGCGACTGTACAGCATCTCAAGAGAGGAACCAGGACCTTTATTGACAGCAAAGGAATTTAAAAAATCTTATATTTAAGAAATTAGTTTGTACAATTTTTTTAGGGCTCTGAAATAGTTTGGTTGCAACCTTTGAATTAAAGCTGAAAGCCTGCACTTTAGTCCTGTAAAGAGGCAAAATGATGTAAAAAATTGTGTTATTGTCCACAACCTTATGAACCTAAAGACATTTTTCAGCTGGCTGTCCAAACACTATGTTCCCACCCTACATTCTGGGAACCATTGGTTTAATCTACTGAAGGCTGTTATCCAGCTGCGCTGTTTAATAGCTTTACTCATCTTTGAAGTGCATGTTAAATTAGAATTTTATGACATTGTTATAAAAGTAAGGCCCGTTCTTATCTCTGGGCAGTCAGTTGGTTTTGTTTGGTCAAGGCTCCTTTAGGTGCAAGGTATGCTTTGGTGGCTGTGGCCTGAGGCCCTGGGTTATGGCATTAGTGAGCCTGGGCTTCTTTCAGCAAGAAATATTTTAGCTTTTCTCACATTCAATGTGAAGTTCTTATTTTTCCCTGTTTTTCACTAGTCTTCTTCTTGTCACCCTCAACAGGTCGCTGCCTGTCCCTGACCCTGGTTCTGCCAGAGGTTTTTTCCTGTCAAAGGGAAGTTTTTCCTTCCCACTTTTGTCAAATGGTTGCTCATTGGGGTCGTCTGATTCTTCATGTCTTCTCTATCTATTTTCTTTTGATATCTCTTTATTATCTTAGGGTCTTTACCTTACAAAATAGAAGTCAGCACAGTAGCATCAGCAAACTCTTAATTCCATCCATCCATCCATTCGCTTCCGCTTATCCTTTTCAGGGTCGCGGGGCAAACTCTTAATTATTTTACCTAAAACAATCTGATGCATTTAATTTAATTTGAATTCTTTTTTTTTTGTCAGCCATGTCGCACCTGTTGTGTCCTACCCCACAGCTTGGGAACAACTGTACTAAGACAAAGCATTGCCGATAATACTGACGCTTTCACTTTGTGTCTTGTGCTGAGATTTTCCCTTGGGAACTGGAGGCGTTACCAGCCAATGTTTTCATATTTGGGTTCACAGCAGGGAGATGCTCCTCCACACAGTACATGTTTTCACAGCCTTAAGCTCAGAGAAAATCTGTTGTGTAATCTGCCATATCATTATTAATTTTGCCCTGAAAAACATATCCAGGTGAGATATTTGCCAATCAACATTTGCAATAAAAAATGTTCTAAATAATCTTTTAAAATAGTTCTTAATATAAGACCATGATACTATAAGCAGCATCTCAAAAAAATCAGACTAACTCAAACGATCAAAAACTGCATTTTGTTGAGTATCCACATGACACACCAATAAACATATACTCAGCCATATGCATGTTAAAATGCCCAACTGTGCAGAAGAAGTAAACATGACTATACATAAATAAATGACATTAATATACAGCTTTTAACGAAAAATTATTTTGGTCTAAAATAAGCATGCCAACAATAGCTTCTAACAGCGTAGTTGGACCTATGATGCAAATATGGTACAGTTGTCAATTGCGTTTTTCACAAACTTGTGATTTCTCGCGTTGGTTATTTCCATCTTTTATATACAGTTGGTGGTCTGCCCCCATCTTCTTCATCATCAGATAATACAAATTCCCACAGAGTTTAAGTAGCTCATGATTTTTGCTATGGCTTCACATTTTGTATCGCATATATGTAATTTGCTGATGAAAAGCATATTTGTATGGTAACTTTACCCACTACAGGTAATCACAGCATTCATGAAGACTTTATGTCTAAAAAAAAATAGTTATTAATAGAAGTCACATTAATGTAAGAGCAAAAACAAAAGAAGGAAGAAAACAAAAGCTAGTTTAAAGGCCTTAACCTTTGGTGCATAGACTGGGAGCACTCTTCTCGATGTTGTAAATGAACAAATATACATGATGATACAGGATTTACTGTCTCGGTGGGGTGGGAAACATGCTGTGCTTATCACGTGGCTGTAATTTGGCTCGACTGTGGTTGCATTTTACATATCTGTGCCTTTTTTCTCATCACTCCTCATGTGAATGTTTTATGTTAAATTAAAAATAAACAGCACAAAGTCAAATTTATTTAATGGATATTTTTGATTCCAAGTATCTGTAGGCTTTGTGCTGTCTTGTACAAGAACTTGGGTGGGGAAAGGGGTCCTTAAGAAACCTTGAAGAAGCCTACAGTAGGAATAAGATGTAGCAAACAAGTCACACGTTTCAGCTGTAATCATATGACAGCTTCTCAAGTAAACAACACATGTATGTCTATTTGTCAGGCATCTCTGGAGGAGTAGAAATGATTTAGCAAGGCAAATGTTCTCACATGTCAACATGGGTTTGGCTGTCACCCTTGCTGCAGGAGTGGCTATGAGGAGGACAACGCACTAAAATCAAAATCTTAAGAGTCACTGCTCTGTATGTGTACAGCACTTGAGTGTCCTTTTGCTATGATGAGTTTTTCTGAAATGACCTTTCAGTTTATTGGCACTACTATAGGCAGCTTAATGGCAGCTTTGGTCAGCACTTTATAGAGCACTCATTTACATGTTGCATATCCAGGTTTTGTCTCAGTTTAGGGAACTTTGAGAACCTTTTGCTATATTATTAAAGGTAGATTTTAGTATTCATTCAAGCTCGCTGTGAGTCCCTCTGACATAACAAATTCAGTAAAGTTCTTCAGCAATGCGCAACAGGCATTTTTGCATTCATTAAATGCAGATGCTCAGGACTAATTGCAGTCAGATCACCAAACCACCTCAGTTGGCTCTTTTGAATGTGAGGAATCAGCTGCTCTCCCAGATGACCTCCTCACCCTAGCCTAAGCACAGTCCCCCTTTTGAGGAATCTAATTGTATCTGCAATGTCATGCTTTTAGCCAATACACCCAGGTGGTGGTAGTCATGTAGACCCCCTATCACGGGCTGGCTGAACTCTTCCCTCGATCTTCTACTCATAGGGATCTTTTGAATTGCTCTTTGACTGGTCCCTCACCCTCTCTCACCAGGCCAAGTGGAATGCGATTCAGGCAGTGGCTTAAATAAAACCTCGGGTATGGGAGGAGTTCGGGGAGGCCGTGGAAAAAGACTTTCGGACTGCGTCAAAGAGATTCTGGCAAATCGTCCGGTGACTCATTGGCAATCACCCTACCTCTGAGACCATTTATGATGAGGCTTCAGTGAACAATAGATGGATCAACTGAAGGTCTAGATGCATCTCTCTGGTCCTGAGTCAGGTCTTTACTCCAGTTATTAAGGACAAGACTTTCAGATAGTGTTTATCTGCTGTATAGTTGTTGTTTTTTTAGGCCTGGCACTTCTTCTTTCGTCCTCCACTTTCCAGTTTTCTCGTTTTTGTTTCAAAATTAATGAAGAAGCAGCCACTGTCCAAAGACAAATTTTGACAGCCCTCTAGAAAGACCACTTTAAAAATGACACGCGAGACTGGCTGCTTGGAAGTAAAAGTTAAAGAAATGAAGGGTGGCTCAAGACTTTTACACAGTTCTGTACAGTGACCTGTTTCTCCAGAGCAGTTTAAGAGGTTATATTTATGCATTTCTTATTTTCTGAACATGTGTCTTTACAGTTTTGTGTGTCTGTATCATGGATGCTTTATACCCACTCTCTTTTACATAGTTCTGTTTATTTTTCTAAGTTGGCTTCCATTATAATTACTTTTGTTCCACTGCTCACATTGCTTTTTTTTTTTAAATCTAGCACTTCAGTGTCTTTTAAATTGCTTGGACCCTGTGCCCCTGCTGCTGGTGTTTCCCCTAATCATATTTATGTTAACTCTCATGTAGTTGGTAGTACAGTAACGTTCTAAAGGCCATGTTTTTCGTTTTCAGCTCCCACGTTGTTTGTGTATGACAGAGCATTGTTAGGGGTTATACAAGAGCCTATAATGCCTTAATTACAGAGCTAAAACCTACATTATCTCCATAAAATCTCAGAGGGAGCCACTTAGGCTCAATCACGGTTCGTTGTTTTGGTTTTATTGATGCAAGAATTGCATAATTTCTGTGTGGGAGGTGAACATCCCAAAGACTCAAGCATCCACATGTACAAATCCTGCAAATGAAAGTCTAAACACAAATTTCAAATGCGTGTGCTGGTGTGTTTGGATAGAAGATGTGATCATATGTCATTAAGACAAAGGTATATATATCTCTGGGTGTTGATGTGATGGGCACATTTTGTTAATTAGCATCCTGATGACTTTCAGATTACTACACCACAAACCAATATCCTTTCCGGGTTTGGTTGCACTGCGGTGAGCTACAGCTATTATGAGTTGATGTGCAACAGTGTGTGAAAAAAGAAAAAGTCTCGAATGGTTTTTGGCTTTAGTTAGTGTAAGGGAGTAGCAGGCAGCAAACCAAGGAATTTTTTTTAGCATTTTATGATAAACACAGTGGTTTAGCATAGTAAAAGGCATTCTAGAGCGGCCCTTTCTCAAAGTAATGCAACTGTGAAATGAATTGCAAGATCTTTTTTTCATAAGGGAACTTCAGAAAGCTTCAAGCTCATTGGATTACTTCCATTGCAATCCAAATCCTGTCTTTGCTATGTTCACCAGTTTACTTCTCCTTCTTTCACCTGCACCCTCACAAGATAAAAGTCCGTTTTAATCATCTAGCCCCTACTTTCAGTCATTGTTAATGAAGATTTGAGGAAATCAGTCACCTTCATAGCTTCACTCAAGTGTTTCTCAACTTCGAGCGGGCTGAGACATCATAAACACATAAACGCTTCAGGTAAAATTAATGAGCAAGAAAATGTAAATGGTTTTCATAATGGCAGAATGAGGGATGAAAGTCAAGTGGAAGACCGGAAGCAGTTAGAGCAAAACATAGGGTTGAATGACCTTTAGCCCCCACCTGGTCCTGCCCCGCCCAGCCAAGGCTCCACCATGTCAGGTATAAAGGTGTGCCAAACTGATGCCACCTATCGTCTCTGCTCTTGAGAGAGTGGAAGATACAGGAGTGAAAGAGACAGTGCAGGTGTGGGATAGAGAAGTGAAGGAGTGAAGTATAACTTGTAAGACAGTAAGATTCACTGCTGTCGGACTTGAACTGCAATCATGGGGTTTGGAGTAAGTACTGAATCTTTGTCACACATTTTGGCCTTTAAACTTAGCTTAAGATTAGGTTCTGCGTTTCTTTTCAGGTTTGAACTCAGTCTAAATTTTGGTTATTTTGGTTAAGAAATAGAATTTCTTTTGAGAAAAAATAAAAAATACTTCTTGTCTTGTCCAAATAATGGTGTTATACTTGGGGCTATGTTTGGAGTCATCATCAGTGATAACCTAGATCTCACAGGGTTCCATTTGTCGTTGCGTGCTAATGTGAATTCTCCTTTTTCTAACTTAAATTTATTTTTACATCTTTGGCAGCTTTATAAACCCAAGATTACCCGGATCCAGATATCCAGATTAAAGAATTTTGCTCTTCTAACAGTTATTAACACCGGTGTCTGTGCAGGTTTGAACAGGACGGCTGACCTGACTTTCTGCTCTTACTTTTGCACAACAGAAGAGGAAGCTTCAGGGCAATTTCCCCCACATATGTTCAGTCTTCTTAATGCCCCATTTTGTGCCACTTTCTTCTCTCCAGAGAGGAAAGGATGACTACAAACCCGCAGCAATGTCAGAACAGGGGGGAAAGAAAAGCAAGAAGGCTAGAAAGAAGAAGAACATGGATGAGCTGAAGAAAGAAGTGGACCTGGTGAGTACTCAGCTCACGTGCAGCCACTCTGTGATTATCTGTCACTTGAGCGGCATGCTGTCATGTAAGAAAAGTGAGAATTTTAAGCATGCAAATCTACCGCTAAAGAGTTTGAATGTGTCACAGACAGAAAGAGGCATTAAATAGACTTTCATGAACTTTACTTTAATGACACTCTCACTCGGTCACTGCCAGTGGCCGCAGCAATGATGCCGTCACGGCTGAGGCAAACCTCTGCTTTGGCCTCATTGCTGGTCACATGAGATGTAGGTGTCTGAGCCATATTTCATGAAGATTGCTGCTTACACTGCTGGATGTACACTCCCATGTTATTAAGATGCTTTCAGCTATAATTACCTTCTAAGTCATGTTTATCTAGATTGGTTTTTAATGCTGAGTGCATAAGAGGCTCTGTTGTTGTTGTTGCATTCTGTGGTTTATTAGATCACATCAACTTATCCTTCATGCGCAAACAGTATATATGTAAACAGCATTATTCTGCTGCTACATTCACATAATAAAATGCATGTAATAAAATGCATGCCTGCCTGTGGGATTTCCAACACGTTCTCATCCCAAAACGTAACATGCCGACGCTATGTCACAAATCGTCTGTATGTTGCGCATTCGGAAACATGAGAACTGTTTGGAATTCATCTACACATGTACATTTCTTTTACTTTTTCATCATGAATCGCTTTGGAAAAGGTTACCTTTCACCTTACTATGAGATGCCTTCGACGTGACAAATCGTCTGTATGTTACGCCTTGGGAATGAGAACGGTCTGGGGATTTTGACTTGTTGTATTCAACGTTTATCAATCTCTTTGTTTTTCCTCTCCTGCTCTCTCAATAGGATGATCACAGGTTAACCTTGGAAGAACTAATACGGAAATATGGAACTGACCTAACCAGGGTGAGCACTCCAGACGGGCATGTGGGTGTCTAGTTTTTTAGAAGTGTGTGGAAAGGATAATCCCACAGGTCAAGGACGATTTCACAGTCCAACGTGAGGTTATAAGCACACGACTAAAAAAAGGTAACAGTTTAGTGTGCTATGGTAAATGGAGTGGTACTTATATATAGCACCTTTCTACTCAATATGGGCACTCAAACTGCTTTCACACAATCACACACATATTAATACAGTGCTTCTATCTATACTAAGCACTTTTATCTAACATGTCAACATGTTCACGCCCTGACTGCTGCATCGGGGGAAATTTGGGATTCAGTCTCTTGCCCAATTATGCTTTGACACATGGACAGAAGGGGCCTCAGATTGAATCATGGGCCCAGTGGTACTTAGCTATTTGTTTCTTTAGCCTAGTTCTAATTAGCTTCATGCCTTCATTTAGTCCAGTAAAAGCTGTGATGAAGAGTATTTTCTTTGTAAAATAACATCCATCCATTCTTTTCTGTTTAACCAGTCATCAGTAGTTTGGAGCCTATCCTACCTTTGCTTTTTAATGCCACAAGTGGCACAAACAAAATAAGTTGTCTTCATAGTCCAAGATTAGCTGTGGAAATGAAGAAGAAATTAGTTATTTAAAAAAACATCTCAAGTGAAGTTACAGGCCATTACATTAAGAGGTTAAACAGATGGTGGACTGGACCTTTAAAGTATCAATACATAACACGCTACAAAAGGCAGACTTGGGTACTATTCAAAAGTAGCTCCATGTGATCTTCATCAAGCTACAGATAAACTCAGAATCCACTTTCACACACCAATACAGACCCACCTAATGATTGCTTGAGGCTGATTATCTCCTGGAAGCTGACCTGTCTGAACAACAGTTTTAATCATACAGGGAAACTGCCTTTATTGACCCTGCCAACAAAAGAAAATACTAATAAAAAAATTTCCAGTATTTCTTCAGAGCATTTCATAGAAAATGATACAACCTGATGACTTGGTATTCTTCACTCCCACTGTTAATTACAACACTTGATTTCCCATAAGCATGCATTTCTTTTGTTGTCTGTTCCTAAGGAGAGAAAGGTGTAATTTTAAGATTACTGAGGTATTTCGTCCCGTGCTTGGTTTTTCTTTTGTTTTCCGTGAGGCCTTAATCCACCATGTCTCTGGATATAAACGCTGCATGTGTTAAACTGAAATGTTGTTGTTCTTCATTATGTTTGTCCTTAATTCAACAAAGATTAAAACCTATTTAGCAATAGGAAAAAATTTGAATCACATATTTTTCACATCATGTTTTACACAGCTTAACCTTTCCTCTTACCTTTATGGTTCTTTTTAGGGTCTCTCCTCCTCCAGAGCAAAAGAGATCCTGGCCCGAGATGGCCCCAACGCCCTCACACCTCCTCCCACGACGCCTGAATGGGTCAAGTTCTGCAAACAGGTAGGAGTCAAACATCCTCCCCTTGCAAACTACAAACCTGTTTTTGAATATCCAAATAGTAGAAATGCAAAATCAGTCTGAGTCACTGTAAACCAGTACAACCAGCAAAGCCTGATTGTTATTTCCTCTTGTTTCCAGCTGTTTGGTGGTTTCTCCATGTTGCTGTGGATTGGTGCCATCCTCTGCTTCTTGGCTTACAGTATCCAGGCTGCCTCAGAAGATGAACCTGCAAATGATAATGTAACAATAAAGTCTTTACCTAGCTTATTGTGTATTAAATAAATAATGTATACCACAAAAGATGGCCTAACTGTGCCTTCTCTGTTCATGTAGTTGTACCTAGGTATTGTGCTTTCTGCTGTCGTCATCATCACCGGTTGCTTCTCCTACTACCAAGAGGCCAAGAGCTCCAAGATCATGGAGTCCTTCAAGAACCTGGTCCCACAGGTGAGACACAAAAAGAAAAGCTAATGTAACTGCTTATTTATACACACTGTTGTTGCATCATTTTGCTTTATAGCCTCCCAGCGGTAACAACCAGCAGTACTAGTTGCACAATTCTAAGGAGTAGTGTTTCTTCATCAGTATTGCAATACTGGTGATACATTTTTACCATCACTCATCTGACCTTTTGTTGATGGGAATAAAAACAAGAAATATTCATCATGTCTTTCTGACATGTTATATAATGTATTTATTGTGTCATGATCTTTAACTAAAATCTTTGATTTCATAGCAAGCCCTGGTTATCCGTGATGGAGAGAAGAAGAACATCAACGCTGAGGAGGTGGTGCTTGGAGATTTAGTGGAGGTGAAAGGAGGAGACAGGATCCCTGCTGATCTGAGAATTATCTCTGCTCATGGCTGCAAGGTCTGTACCTCAAATACTTGTGTTAATCCCAACAAATACTTGTGTAGAGCGTGGGTTTGATATCTAACATATTTTTTACACTGTCCAGTTTACTTCTTTAGACTCAAGCTGCCCTGTGATAATGTTTCTGATTTATGTGTTATGGTTTTTGAATAATTGGGCGTAATGTTAGTCCAGGAAAGCATTAAAGTCAAGCTCCCATCATGATCTATGTTTCCTACTGATGAATCTTATCTAGACTGTGTTTGAGTTTCTTTACCCTACCTACATTTATTGCTCACCTGCAAGCTGTTTGGCAACCCACCTCCACCTCAGCTCCTCGTTATATCCTTTTTCTGGCTTGATCAGAGTGATGTAATTTGTCACTGATTCCTGCTTCTGTGCCTTTATTCTTCAGGTGGACAACTCCTCCCTGACTGGTGAATCAGAGCCCCAGACTCGTTCCCCAGATTTCTCCAATGAAAACCCACTGGAAACCAGGAATATTTCTTTCTTCTCCACCAACTGCATTGAAGGTACAAAATGGACAACTAGTGGTTACCACAGAAATGTATATAGAGTTTTAATTAGAAATTAGATCATGAATCATCACCAAGCTTCCATGGACTCAGTCTGTCTTCGCTTTTCAGGCACAGCCAGAGGAATCGTCATCAACATTGGTGATAATACCGTTATGGGCCGTATCGCCACCCTGGCTTCCAGTCTAGAGGGCGGAAAAACTCCCATTGCCATTGAGATCGAGCATTTTATCCACATCATCACTGGAGTGGCCGTCTTCCTGGGTGTTTCTTTCTTCATCCTCTCTCTCATCCTTGGATATAACTGGCTGGAGGCCGTCATCTTCCTCATTGGTATCATTGTCGCCAACGTGCCAGAAGGTCTCTTGGCTACTGTCACTGTGAGTTGTGGTGTCTAATGGTATTCTGTTTAAATACCTTATACTTATTGATAAAAAAGACTGGTTCTAACAACCTAAATTGCTTCTAGGTGTGTCTGACCCTGACTGCTAAGCGTATGGCCAAGAAGAACTGCCTGGTGAAGAACTTGGAGGCTGTCGAGACACTGGGCTCCACCTCCACCATCTGCTCTGACAAGACCGGCACCCTGACCCAGAACAGAATGACCGTGGCTCACATGTGGTTTGACAACCAGATCCATGAGGCCGACACCACTGAGAACCAGAGCGGTACCTCTTTTGACAGGAGCTCCCCGACCTGGGCTGCTCTATCCAGAATCGCCGGACTCTGCAACCGCGCTGTCTTCCTGGCTGACCAGAGCAACATTCCCATTCTGAAGGTGAGAAATGTTCATCTATAAAACTGCTCGGCTTCCTAAGCACTACCTATTGTACTCTAGTTCATCCATCGTGACCATCACGAAAGACTCCGATAATTCTTCACTGTAAGAGCCTTTGTTTCAGTGAAGCAAATCCTCACAGCTCTGGTTGTAAACAAGTACAGAGCTTATTACCTCGTGGTGTATTGACCTAATTCCTTTAAGTATTTTAAGGAATTTGATAGTATACCCAGTGAACAATGGGATGCAGTGACTGTGTGTGAAGTGCTGCAGTATTATGAATTGGCTTGGAACCTTTGGGATACAAGCAGATACAAATGCAGCCAAACAGCACTAGAAATCTTTAGAAAAGCACTCAAGATAATTAAAGACTGTTTTAAATGTACAGCTGGTGCTTTAGCAATGGGTGGCCAGAAAAAAACGATAAGGTAATATATATAATGAATCCTGGCAAGTGTGCTACTAATGCTCATTATGAAGGGAATCAAATGTAGGCAATGTATAGTAGGCAATTTATATAAGAGTTTATATAAGCTCATATAAGAATGTAAGAGTAAATCAACAGTTTAACATGTTTTTGTTAAGGTGATATTGTACTGGGGAATAAAATTAAAACGGAAACGTAGTCCTCAAAATCATCTACCCAGTTTAGGGAGTGATATTCATTAAGACCTGGGTGCTGTATATTTCATGTAATTCAACAACAAATTATCTAAATATAGTTCTGTATACATCAGTCTACATTTGCAACATATTGTAATAAAGAAGGTATGGGATGTGATTGATGATCCAATTTTAATGACTATCTTTTTCTAAAATCCACAGAGAGATGTTGCTGGTGACGCCTCAGAAGCTGCCTTGCTGAAGTGTATTGAGTTGTGCTGTGGATCTGTCAGTGAAATGAGAGAAAAATACCCCAAAATTGCTGAGATCCCCTTCAATTCCACAAATAAATACCAGGTAAACCATTCAGATAGTGTGTTAAAGCTAAAAAATAAAAGAAAGCTGATTCACAGATTGTTTAGCCACTTAAGTGTTGTTTTAATGCATTGATTTGAGCATTAGGCTGTTTCCATATTATTTCTTTTTTAACCTGAACAAGAAGGCTTGTGGCTCTGCCTGTGAAACAAACAACACTACAGCCAAATACAAAGGCAACTTGACAATCACAGGATAGCAAACCCCTAAAGCCCTACCCTGCTCTATATTTCAGCTTAAATTACACTGTGGTTTGCCATTTGAGCATCTGCAAATTGAACAGAACAATAAACTAATCAGTAAAGTGTTTACTCAGGTTTAATATCGTACAGTCATCAGGACAACCAGACTGCTTTAACCAAACAGACTCATTGGACATTAGAAAGTGTGCGGGTTTTATGCCATTCTGGATTGGCCTTTTAAAATCTTAGGTTATCTTTGTCTGTTATGTATAGCCTAGGTGCACAACATTTTTAGTAGTAAATGCTGATTCGTGCCCTCTAGTGGTTGGGTTAATCATTAAGCTGTTTTTGGCTAAAGTTCTTATCAAGGCTGTCTATAGTAAGACAGTTTTTTTTCTTTATATAAACCGCTGATAGTATGGATAAAAACTGCATTTAAATCCAGCCTTTCTGCTGTCCCGCAGCTCTCCATCCATAAAAACACCAATCCTGGGGAAACCAAGCATCTGTTGGTGATGAAAGGAGCTCCAGAGAGGATTTTGGACCGCTGCTCCACCATTGTGCTTCAGGGCAAAGAGCAGCCTCTGGATGATGAGATGAAAGATGCTTTCCAGAATGCCTATGTTGAGTTGGGAGGTCTTGGAGAGAGAGTTTTGGGTACAGCTAACTTCCTTCTATAGCTACATCCTTTATTAGGTACTGGAAACAAGGGAAAGTCCTGACAAACATTTTGTTTGTTGTTCTTATTCAGGTTTCTGCCAATTCCACCTGCCTGATGACCAGTTCCCAGAGGGCTTTGCTTTTGATACTGATGAGGTGAACTTCCCCACTGAGAACCTAT
>VOQK01028040.1:8187-18824 GCA_015052645.1 Benitochromis conjunctus
TTAAACAGGATCCTTCCAGATAAGCTTCAAAGTGGGATGAGTGGTTGAACTGTCGTTATGAGACTTATGTTGTTTGAGGTAAGATTCCTTCCTGTGGAAGTTTCTGCATACACAGAAAGAAAAGGATACACACACGGTTGTGTTGGCAAAGACACAACCATGTGTCTGATATACTGCTGCATGTCAGCCTCAACATGCAGGAATTCTGCAGATCGAGTAAATCACAAGAAAGTGATAAATCCGCTGGTGCTTGTGTGAATATTTCTCTGTCATCTAAAATGTATGGGAGTGTGAGAGTAGTTTGGAGACCAAGGGAGGAGCAGGGATGAGGAATCTGGACAAACGCACCTAGAACTGGAGCTACAGTACCACTGGCTAACATTTTTCTGATTCCATTCAATATCAGTACTGGGGCAGAGTGATGAAAAGGTCCAAACATGAGACAAAGTAGTTCATTAATTAAGTATTTTATCTGATCACTCTGATGAATGATTTGAGGTGTTGTGAATTCCAGTCACACACACATTTCATTTCTTTAAGTTGTTCCAAGAACGATTCCTTCTTTAAGCCATTTAATGATGAATGTAAGATAATATGGTTTTAGTTGTTGAACTGTTGAAATCAGCTCTTGAAACTTTGTTTCTTTGGCTTGTTAGGTTGCTTTGGGAACATTGTGTCACTACTAATATGGGAAAACATGCCATTCTCTTAAGAATGGTCAATATAAATCAAACATAATTAAATAATAATAAAAAATAAATCATCATTAAACAGTTTATGTATAGTGGCCTACGATGGACAGGCAACCTGTCCGGGATGAGAGCTGGGCTAGGCTCCAGCATGTCTGGCACTCTGAATTGGTTAAGAAAATGAATAGATGAATCGATGGATGTATTATGACAATTAACACGGGGCAAATTTATCCTTCTTAGAATTTTAGGAATCTACATATAGTGAGATACAACGTCCACAGCTGCCTGCTGTCACGAGATACGAGGTTGATAAGAATGCCACGACTAAATTTAAAAGGTAATTTGAAGTTAGCAAAATTAAAACTATTATCTGTGAAACTCTAAGATGCTTAGTAGATACACTTCTCTGGGTTTATTTTTAAAAATCTTATCTACAGTTACTTAATATGCAGACAAGACAGCAAACAACTGTTCGCTAATGTTTTCAGCAGCATCAAGATTACAGACTGACTTACTTACTACTTAGTGAAAAAGCTTAACACAATTTGGTTAGTGAGCATGTAGCAATTGCTGTCACCAGCTTGACTAAGGAGAGCACTGGTTTTAGAGGGCTAGTTCGATTTTGGGAAGCACATTTCATTTGTCTCCTTAGAACTACTGTAATAACTGGTCATCATCAGCTTGTGAGGCTGGCGTTAAAACTTGACCTCAGTCAAAACTGCAAACTCTTTCTACATCTTTCTGTGACTGAAACATGCATATACGATGTGTTTTAAACTAGGTTGTTATTTCTTGAATTTGTTGTGTAGCCTGCAAAGCTGGTCCACTGTATAGGTTATTTAACCCTTTAAAGCCCAGCGTATCATATTTGATACTTGTGTTTTTGTGAGTTTTTGAGACTTTTACATCATCAGCGTAACTTTTTTGTAGCCTCAAAAAATTGACTAAATTGCAAAAATATGGCTTATATAGCAAACGTGAATTAAAACTTATATATGCAGGTTAAACTTTGATATATATTTTATCTAAGGGTTCAGCAAACACTCCATTATCCAGGTATTTCATGGTTCAGGTTTTAAAAGGATATTATATATTAATAATTCATATTATTTATTTATTCTTTACTCTGCACCTGAGTTTGTATCCTCTCTTATGTAACTTCACCTTTCTTTCTTTTAGTTCTGTTATTTATTATTTAAATCTTTATTCATTAAAGAAGGCACAATATGATTTAAGGCTAATGCCTCTTGTCAAATATGGCTTCCTGTCCAGTCCATATGCTCCGTGGGAGTACACAAACTGCACTTATAATGTCAGCATGAGCAGTTGAGCAAAACCTTAGCCTTTCATTTTGTACCCACTGTCACTGTGGTAGAAATTGTAACCCTGCAAAGTGACCTTTGAGGATATATCTTAGCAGAAGTTGCAAAGGAAATGCTGCAGTGCAAAGGCAGCTTCATTAGAAATAAATGAAAAAACTCAGCCAGGGAACTGAAAACATTTTAGAGTTTTGATCCTCTTTCTGTTTTTTGGTCCTTTTGGCTTCACCCCTTATTTTTTCCAGTAAGATGTTTTCCTGCCTCTCACTCATTCATTTAAATGATCATGTTTTAAGCAATACATACTAAGCACACTATGAGAAAGCTATTACCACAGACTCTTTTTAATTAAATGCACCAGTGAGTCCTGGAATTATTTCTGTTACCAGAAAATTCAGTAACTTCCCATTATTCACATCACACCCTTCACACTTTATGTTCGGACCCTCAGCACCTTATGTTGAGAGTTGGCCTCTTGCTGATTGTAAAAAATGCCCAAACAGTCATATCACAATAATTACTACTAACTACACATCAGACATTAGCTGGAAGCCCACAAAAATCTTGAGTGAACTATCCAAACAACACATTTGTATAACACTGATGAACAACTTGGAAAAGTGTGTGCAAGTCCAGCTGTTGGCATAAACACTGTCAGTGGTTTGTTTTGTGCTTGTTCTTCATGCTTGTTGACTCTGCTGGATAGCGTGGCAATAAATCTCCGTGAGAAATGTTTAACATTTAGAAGCAGATTCTGAAACTTTTTAGATTACAGCCCGATTGTTTATTGCTTGCTGAGAAGGACTGTAAGCAGTAAATACCCTCTTGCTATAAGTCTATCTTTTCTTCTTGGCTTTCTATCAACAATGCATTTTATTGTGAAGGAACAAGCTGAACATAACAATGGTTCTTTTAAGCTGACAGTCTGGCTATCAAGTAATAAATGTGTTAGGATTTCTAACTGACACATTTTTTAACAGAGTCTTGAGCTTAATGTCTTGCTCTTCACGTATCAGCTAGCACAAGCAGAATTGCAATGATCATTTCTAACTAGTCACCTAAATTATCTTGCAACTATAAATTTGTGTGTTCATTTATTATTAAGCCATAAATTAACAAGTGCCCTAATAGCACGCAACTACATCATTTGGGTCTAACTGTCTGCTTAGTATGTTCTTACTGGGATACACTGCACACAGTTGGATGATGTCATGATGCTGAGATTCAGCTTCATCACTTCCCATTTTATTTTGAAAACTCTGTCTTGTACTTTCATTGTACTTCCTGCCTTTATTTTGGCCTTTTTTGGGCAATGCCTGTTTAATCGGTAGTCATTAAGGCCCTTAATACATATTCAAGCTTTTCTTGTATTCCTGGTATTTCAATCTTTTTCTTCTCACGTTTTTATTTCCTCATGATTTTTGAAATGTTTATATTCAGTCCATCCTTAACTATGATTACCACCTGAAAATTTGACCCACATTTAGGTCCTCCTCGTGTGGTTCTTATTACAGAAGGCATAAAAACATACCTATGTAACATTTTTCACCCTATATTTAAAACAAAAAGCAAACATGTTCCTTGGGAGCATTATTAAACTATTTGTTGAGAAACCTCTGAAACCAGGAGAGTCTTCCCTGTCAGTCCACATGACATCTGCTGAGAGAACAACATATATGACTTCAAGGGTTTATACCACCTCCTTTTACATCACAGCAGCCACAGAGGTCACAGCAGTAACAGCTGACCACCAAAACAGGTGTGGCTCTGCTTTAGACTACAGATGTAAAAGGTATGATGCTGCTTGCTGGCCTGTTACTGCATTTCTCCACCATGCAAATCGAAACTGTACTAAAAGCTGTGGGTCGTTGGAGGTCTGTCTAGTCAAAGATAAAACAAGCTAACTTGGCTTTTCTTAGTGCTATCATCCATCTTTTTAGGTAACAGACCAGCACAGAAAAGAAAAACAGAGAAAATGGCTTTTCAGAAAAATAAAGGAAGCCCTGTTCTTCAAGTCACAGTGTACAGGCATTCTCACTGGTCTAAGAAAAGTAAATAAAACAGAATATAGGCTGGAGGATTGGAAAAGGTTACAGAAGTTACAAAACTGACATGTAGTTTAAAGGGAGGTATAAAAAAACATCACGAAGAAGAAAACCATGAGAAACTTTTTAAAGCACCCCCCAAAAAACAAAAAACTACTTCTTACAGCACGAAAACGAATAGAAATAATTAAAATGATTGAATGACTCTTCTATTGTTGAGGTAATTGTTGTTGAATTGTCATGGTCACTGCTATGCATTTAGTTTTTCTAGTGTTTCTTTCTCTGCCAAGTTATTTCCTTTTTAGAGTTTCTTTGTTGTGCTTTTTTCTTTTGTTTTATCCCCTGTGCACCTCTGTCTATTTCTCTCTTTATTTTCTTTTACGCTCAAATCTTTTGTCTTTTTCTGTTCATTACCCTGTTGTGTTTAGATATTTGACCTGTACTTTTAAATCCTTTCAGGGGAAAAAAGCCCCTATATCGTTTCCTCTGCACTTTTTTCTGGATCTCAGTGGAAAAACATCATAGTGCCAAGGTAAGCATGATACAGGAAAGTCATTAAGCCTGGTGATCAGAACATTTGACTCTACCTAGCCTTCCCTAAATTACTTTGTGATTTAAAAATTAAAGTTGCGGATGTTGTAATGAAGCAGCAGTGTTGTCACGATTAAAGAAAAAATGTCCATAAATCAAAAAACGGACATTGTTTTGGAAAAAATAACACGAGTTTATGGGATGGAAACATATCTGTTGGCTGACATTTACGACTACAGCATGTGATCATATTTTACAAGGTGGTTCACATCCTATGGCTCTGTTTAATGTTTAAAAACAATAAAAAAGGTAGATCAGTGCATGCACAGGTGTGGTGTAATATGCTGTATAAAAATGAAGGTCAAGTTCAAACATGTTTTTTGTCAGATCCATGTATGCTAAGTGGTAACCTTTAGTGCTAAAAAAATTAAGATTGAAACTATAGTTCCTAACATGATCACTTAAGGCTGACTCAGAAAGCACCCAAAGACTCCCATGTGAAAATTATTAAATTAAGAAGCACATTTGAAGCCTGGTACGAGAAATGATTTTATTCTCTATTTTCCCCTTTTTTGAATGGCTGTACTGTACAGAGGGTGACCATTTGGTATTTCCATCTGGTATTTCCAGTCACTGAACAGGACTTTTGGTGGCCTTTATAGCATTTCAGTTGAATTATAAACAGATCTTGTCCAGATATAATCACTTTTGACTAGCGATGGAAATTGATAAGAATTTTGCAGTTCCGATTCTGTCATGACTATGTCTGTGAAGGTTCTCAGCAGAGATGGGCAGTAATGCATTACTTTTTTCAAGTAACGAGTAAAGTAAGGAATTACTATTGCAAAAAACGTAATTAGATTACTGTTACTTTCCCGTAAGCAAGCTGCGTTACTGCGTTACCAAACCGTGATTTTGTTTGTGAGAGTGTCTCATGACAATGACGTACGAGTGTGCGACATCCGTGGCAGCAACAGACGTGTGTAGATCAACAATGGATAATATGGAGTGTGGGAAAGAGTATGACCATACTGTGTTTAAAACTTGGAAGTACTCACATTACTTTTAGTTTGATTCTGTAAAAAGTGACAAAAACATTAGCGTCCGCTGTACACTCTGCATGGGAAGAAAAATGTAACTTCAAATCTGAGCAAGCACCGAGCACGCTGCTACGGGACTGTGAAATTTACAGAGAAACAGCCGGATCCCCCCACTGACATGACCCCTGTGGCACCGGGGAGACCTCCCACTGCCCCACTCCTGCTAAACAGGTGAAAACACAGAGCAACAACTGAATCTTTGATTTTATTTATTTTATTGCTGTGTTTAACTTGCATCTATTTGAAAGAGTAAGTGTAAACACAAAAAGATACTTTATTTTATATGCTGGAATATGCAGAAAATAGGTTTAAAAGTTAAACAGATTTCCTCAAGTCAGAGAACGTTCACATAATTGAATTTTTGCTTAATGCAATGTGCATAAAGTTACAAGATTAAAACTATTAAAACAAATTTTAAAAAGAGACTTTTTCATTTGATTCAATTTTATATGATGGATTATGCAGAAAAATAAAATTGGGCTGAAAGGTCTATTGCTTTGTTACGTATTCAGGGTGTGTATAATTTAAAAAAAAGTAAATAAGTAATAAAGTAAGTAATTACTTTTGAAATTATGTAATCAATAATGTAATGGTATTATTTTCTTGGAGAAGTAATCAGTAACTTAGTAACAAATTACTTTTTTCAAGTAACTAACCAACACTGGTTCTCAGTCATCCAGGTCATGGTTCTCGGATGAGAGGTGAAACATCTTCAAGAAACTTTAAGAAGTCCAGTCACTTCCAACACCAACAGAAATCCCTATCATAATGAGGACACACATATGATCTTTCTCTTAGTAGCTGGGTATGAGCACAAAGACGATAGCAGAACTCAAAGATCAAAACCAGAACAAAGAGACTTTAATCTCCACCGTGACTCTACTTTAGAAACATAAACGTAGAACTGTAGAAATGGAGGCTGCAGCGTGACTGCGCATCAGTTTGTAACCTGTTGAAGTTCGGGCTCTGGCTGCTGTGCTGGGTTCAGCACGCAGTTAGCTTTAACATCACTCTGGGTTCTTAGCAAGCTTAGCATTAGCATGCTGTCTGTGCAGGTGCTTGCAAAGTTGCTGAAGCAATCTGCTTAATGCAGTTGTTTCTGTCATGGATAAAGTTTGCACTTTACTGTTGTGTTCTTGCTCTTTTTTGCATTAAAATAAATTATAAAATGATAAAATAAAATCCACATTGTAGACTGTACTACTATTTTCCTCCTTTGGTACACAAACTGAAATCAACTGAATGTAGTGCAAGATAAGTGGAAGTCCAGGCAAGCAAACTAACAATTCCAAGGAATTAAAATACTGGGAATGCTAATCTTCACCCTCCAAAATGGAATTCAGAAAGTAGTGGGTAAAGTCACACTGTCTATGTCCATTTTTCTCATATAGTTTATGATTATTTAGTAAAGGGTGCAATGGAAAGTTTAAGAAAAAAATAAAAATAAAAGAAGGACTAAATGCAGACAACAAAAAAGACAAATATACTCTATTGCACCTTCAAACTTTAAAAAATTGACACATTAATGAATGAATGAACACAATTAACAAATATAACATGAATTAGTCTGAGATATGCCATTATGCATGATGAGTATTTTTACTTTTTTTTCATTAAGCGAATTTTGATGCTTTTCATCTTGAGTAAAAATGCAAATGACTGCCTTGTCCACATAGGTAAAAGTAGCAATGCTGCCCTTTGGAAAAGCTAAGTACAAAATCTGATGATTTATCCACCTTTGTGTAAAGCACTTGTGTTTGTGTATGTTTCTCCGCCTGCAGCTGTAATAACAGCCAGAGTCTGCTCAGCCTCAAACTCCCAGACCTGAGCAGAGCTTCATTCAGTGTTAATTTGCTTATCGCTGGATGTTCTCTCCTGCCTTCCTAACGGTAAGCAGCTGCGAGGCCTGCTAATTAAAACCTGAAAGGAGGGTCTGGTCTTCTAATGTGATCATACATGCAAGGAAGCACGTACCCGCTGACACGGGCACGCGCAAAGCCACTAATCTCTATTGTCTGAGCACATGCACACACTGAGTACATAAACTATATACACTGCTTGGCCTGCACGTCTGGATCTCTGGTCTATAGGGAAGTTTGGGTAATAAAGACTGCAGGGCTAAAATGGATTTTTGGGTTAAATGTTGAAGATGTTGAATGCTGAAATGTTTTTTTTACTCTCCTCTTGCAGTTGGCAATAATTGAGCAATTCATTCACATAAGGACTTCTTATCAAAACTTACAGTTAAACTCTAGAATGAAAACTAGAATACTGTAAATAACTATGCCAACATTTCCACTCCCGCTCTATTAGTCTGTCGTACAGTTCCCGGTGGGAGTGTGCATAACCTTCAGTACTCTTTAAGCAGAAATTCCCCTTTACCTGGTGGTTGCTTCGGTCTGCACGTGTGTAGTATTTTTGTGCTATGACAGAACTATAACACCTAATTTTAATGTGTTGGCCATATTTGCAAAATGTTGTCCTGGGACACAAAATAATCATATCTGTGCAAGATGCAGTCTAAAACTTTACAGGTGTGCAGGCTTACAGCCGACATCGAAATAAAGAGCTCCGTTCAATAACGGGTGAGGTCTCAGAGCTCATTTGGGATAAAATCAACTGATGTGTGGTGAAAGCACATTCTTTGAAACCGTTTAGCATTATGGATATATTTGATAATTCATGTAATTAAAATTGACAATTGCGGCATTGTTTGTACTGTGTCGGCAGTACACACAGGTAATTCCATGGATTCCTTCAATTGAAGTGCAGTGGTATTGATCTATCAAATAACACAAAACACAGAAAGAAGAGATTTGTTATGTTTTGACTGCAAACAATCGGCTAGACCTCTGCCTATGGGCCTCTTTTTTTTGTTCTCTTTGGTCTGCTAACTCAGATCATCATTTTAGAAATCACATTATCCAATATATCGTGTAATGCAGAGAGACTTGGGGAACACAAAGTGCAGTCTTAGCAACAAATCAATTTATGTGTCCTCGCTGTTTGAGATAAAGGGAGGACTTCCGGTCTTATCTAACCTGCTTTGTTGAGGTAAGGAAAGGAAAATGGGTTTTTTCTTAAACTAATGAAAACTGATCTTTCCCTCCAGTTATGCTCCCATACATTTTAAAAGTGTCACACTCGTTTGTCATTTGTTAGTTAATCCCATCATGCCACTGGACTGACTGCTCTGTCTTTTAATTTGCTGACTTAGTGATATAATTGCTTTAACAGCAGTCTAGCAGTTATTGGAAAGCACAAAGGGGCTGTGGCAAGTCATAAAACATAAAATGGCATCTTTGCCAAGTTCGACACTTAAGAGATTTGCGATGATATAATTACTTACAAAGGTAGGTGAGCCAGCTGGGATTTAGACAATATAGACGATCAATATAGACTATAATATAGATCATCTAGACTAGATTATTTTCTTCACTTTCATTTTAAGTGGGTGTTCAACTTTTCAGAAAAGTGCTGTTTTTTTTTAGTTTTTAGAATCTTCAGCCACTCAAACGTAAAATAACTATTCATGTACACTGCACATGTATGTGCCAGTGTAAACAGGAAGCAGAGGCTTGATTGTTTGTCATAAACAGCTGAAGGACATATTGTAGCTAATTCTATCAGGAAATAATTGTGAATAATTGCTGAATGATGTGATCTTATTGTTATTACAGCCATATTACACTGGAACATCCTTCATGAAAGGACACACTCTCAGACCACTCATAAAAAATAAAAGATCACCACAACTGAGAGACCATCATCTAAATCACTCAATTTCAATCTCATGCTATAAGGTACTAATATGTAGACATGCTTTTGAACTTTCAACAGTTAAATCCATACTGTAGGCAAGCATTACACTGATATGTTCAAATCTGCTTGTGAAAATTCAGTTCATTTCAGTTTTATTTATATCACCAAATCACAACAACAGCCACTTTAAGGTACTTTATATTACAATGTAACAGCCTTCCAATAATATGAGAGAAAGCCCCGATATTTAGATGAGCCTCTATGAGCAAGCATTTGGCGACAGTGGGAAGGAAAAACTCCCTTCCACATAGGAACCTCCAGTAGAACCAGGTTCAGGGCAGGGAAGATGTTTGCCGTGATTGGTTGGAGGTGAAGGTAGAGATGCACTTTGTAATATAGGTTTACAGACGTCCACTATATATAAAGATGTCAGCTATGTTAAAGAGAACATGTCAAAGTGAAAGTTAATTGCTAATGTCCTCATTCAGACACTACTACACTGTCAGCAACAGCAAGATAGCCTTAATAAAAGTAAGAGTAGATCATCTTTTTGTGTGGGTCACAGGCTGAGTATCATTTCTTAAAACAACAATTTGATCAATCTTTTTTGAAAATACCAACCTACTAAATAGATACTGTTGACCAGGGTGTCTAAGTGTATATAAGTGCACAATTTTGTCTTATGGGGGGGGGCAGAAAACCCGTCAGTATCTGGTGTGGCCACCATTTGCCTCACGCAGGGCAACACATCTCCGTCGCATAGAGTTGATCAGGTTGTTGATTGTGGCCTGTGGAATGTTGGTCCACTCCTCTTCAACAGCTGTGCGAAGTTGCTGAATATTGGCAGGAACTGGAACACGCTGTCGTATACGCCGGTCCAGAGCATCCCAAACATGCTCAATGGGTGACATGTCTGGTGAGTATGCTGGCCATGCAAGAACTGGGATGTTTTCAGCTTCCAGGAATTGTGTACAGATCTGTGCAATATGGGGCCGTGCGTTATCATGCTGCAACACGAGGTGATGGTCGTGGATGAACAATGGGCCTCAGGATCTCGTCACGGTACGTCTGTGCATTCAGAATGCCATCAATGAAATGCACCGGTGTTCGTCGTCCATAACATATGCCTCATGACGTCACACGACTCATCTGTGAACAGAACGTCTCTCCAACGTGCCAAACGCCATC
>VOQK01028041.1:0-22732 GCA_015052645.1 Benitochromis conjunctus
GTATAAAATTTAAATAACTGGATCCCCAGGATTTGTAATAATTTAAAGGAGAAAGTAGTACAAAGACCACAAATATTAAAAATGAGTTTGTTTGTTTTTTTTCGGTGGCACGGTGGTTAGCACTGTTGCCTCACAGCAAGAAGGTCCTGAGTTCAATTCCACCATCAGGCCGGGGTCTTTCTGTGTGGAGTTTGCATGTTCTCCCCGTGTTTGCGTGGATTCTCCCCGGGTACTCCGGCTTCCTCCCACAGTCCAAAGACATGCTAGGTTATAGGGGATAGGTTAATTGGAAAACACTAAATTG
This sequence comes from Benitochromis conjunctus, assembly GCA_015052645.1. NCBI lineage: Eukaryota > Metazoa > Chordata > Actinopteri > Cichliformes > Cichlidae > Benitochromis > Benitochromis conjunctus. The sequence continues at coordinate 305 of VOQK01028041.1, forward strand.
CCCATAGCTGTGAATGCGGGTGACTGTGAGTGTGAATGGTTGTCTGTCTATATGTGTTAGCCCTGCGACAGACTGGCGACCTGTCCAGGGTGTACCCTGCCTCTCGCCCCAAGACAGCTGGGATAGGCTCCAGCACCCCCCGCGACCCTGAAAAGGATAAGCGGAAGCGAATGGATGGATGGATACTTCTGCTTCAGAAAAACTAACATGGTGGCAGTCAATATAGTAATGTTGGGGCTGAAAAATGCCTGACATCTTCTGTATGGTTGTGGCATTGTTGGAATTTAGGCATATTAGTGTTGTCTTCAGTGTAGTATTAGTTGTGGCTGCAAAATGCAGCAGCTAGTGTTTCAGTGACAGTCAAATTCTGAAACTGTCACTTCCAATAAGTGGACCAGTTGCCATATTCAGTTTGACTACAGGACTGTTGAACGTCATGCAGTATGAAAGGAAGTACATGATATTCATAGTTTACTACATGTAAGTTTATGACAAGAGCTATCCAAATCAAGTCACAGTGAATTTTCTGCTGATCCTCTCATGATTCTTTGAAATGGTGGAAATAGTTCTTATTGAAGCCCAAATTGAAGCCCAGAATTAAACACTTGCCCGACCAGCGCTTTCTGGAAAGTACAACAGTGATTCAAAAGTACATTTTGGCTTTCTTTTTGTTTTAAAGCATCGTCTTCTATGATGTCACAAACAGGCGAAAGTACAACCATTCTCATTCAATCCTTTTACTAAACTACACCATCATTTATATGTTTGCCCGTGTGGCCATACAAGCTCTTTGACTTCCCCGCCCATCTGTCCAACAGCAACATCTGTCACTTCAACATCTGTCACTTCAACATCTGTCACTTGAGCTCTCACGCTTGCTTTTGAGGTCTTCTTTTGTTATCATTTGAGTTCAGAGGTCAGGCCAGACTGGTGTCATAGACAGAGCTGAAATAATTGAGGAATTTGAGATTTGAGCCGTCTCTAGCCGCTAATCTTGTAGTATTTAATCCAGTATTGTCAGGAATTATGGATTACTTCCTGTGAGCAGAGATGATCCTGTTAAATGGGCATTAGGTGGAGGAACAGAGGGTGTGGGATGAGAGGGTGGGCGCAGGCGTAGGATGCTAGAGGTTAGAATGAAAGAAGAGCGTTTACTAAATCCAGCATTAGTCAGAAAACTCTTGTGAGACAAAAGACAAAGTGTAGATAGGGCCATTATTAATTCAAGATTAAAGTCTTAGGACTCTTAAAAAGTAGCTTGACAAACTGGAATATTTGCATATTTTCCCTTCTCGCTGAGAGTAATTTGTCAAGATAGACAACACTTTTATGTTCGTAGAGTAAAGTCAGATTCAGGGTCTTGGTCTGGATTCATGCCTAAAACAGGGATTATGTGAATTTAAACAATACAGAGGCTACACTTTGACACCATCCTCCAAAAAGTCAGCATAGATTATGTTTAGGTTGAATTGGTTCAAAAGTGAGCTCGAACAGGAACGAGAGCCACAGCTAACTTCACCACAAAGAGAAACAAGTGAAAAAAACCAAACCAACCCCAAGGCCCATGAAAGATTTAAAAAAGCACAGATGAGAAATACAAACAGTGGCTGCTGTGGGCAGTTATAAATGTTTCTCACACTCCACTGCAAATAAGTTCTTTGTCTATCATGACTTCTATCTTCTCTGTGGCTAAGCTAGTACACCAACACCAGCACAAACATCAACACAAGTAGCCTTTGGGCCTACAAAGCTCTATGTAGCACCTACGGACTATCAAGACACAAGAGGCATATAGCGTTGGATTAACAATGAAAACTGGTGGAAACACTAACATGTCTGCCCACATATAATAAAAACACATTATCACTCTCTCTTGAGGTTTCGAATGAATAGGCCTACAAATTTTATACGTATTGGTGGTTCTCAGTCATATTCTGCCACATCCTTTCCAGAAAAGGAAAAAAGATACAAGTTGGGTTTTTGAAATCAAAGTCATCAGCAAACTATTGCTTAATTTTCAGATAACTTTCATATTCAATAAACTTAGTTTCGCTCCATATATTGCTCATGGTTGTCCATTAAAAACCAACAAGCCTAAAAAACTGTGTCCTCAAAGGACTTGGTGGAGATATCTAACAAGATAAGAAATTTTGTTAGTCAAATGAAACCAACGTGTTCAACTTGTTTTAGAATAATCGCTCTCTTCAGGAATTTTCTTAAGCCATTTTGAAACAAACAGGAATAATTAGAAGAACTTAGAGGATATAACAAAAACTAAGGCTCATTACAGAGTAAAAAATCTAGACTAACAAGTTATCAAAAGGACTAATGTAACACGTCTTGAATTCATCCGCTGAATCGACTAAATTTAGGAGCCAGTGAGATTTAACTCTTTGTGACTAGGGAGCCGAGATCTGATAAGTCATCGATATTGCTTTATTCTCAATGTTGAATGGCACTTGTGAAAACTGCCGAGAAGTCTTATTAAACTCTGTTATCATCCTTGTTATGGGTGTTCTGCTGAAACACTTTGAAATGTGTGCTGTTAAATCTGGGAAGACACAGAGACGAGCCACAGTGAATCCTCTCCACTAACTTCGACATGACTTGGCTTGTCAAACTCGTTTTCTTCTGTGGGAGTGAAAGACGACGTAATCAGATTACTTCAGTTACGCTCACCGTGGGCTTACAGTAGCATCGTGGCCTGTTGACTGTCGATGAGAACAATAAGCGTCCACTAACACCAACGAAAAGTCCAGTTGCTCGCCCTCTGGTTATATTTAAGGTCAATAAAAGAAAGGTTAAAATCAATTTATGCTAGTGGGAGGCTAAAGAGAGCATAGCGAGCAGAGAAGAAGCAATACTGTGTTGCAATTAGTGTGTAAAAAGTGAAAAGACAAGTTATCTACTTAGCAATGGCTCTAACATCCTTTGTAAGGTCTGCTATAAGGCTATTTTCTAATGTTTGGTTAGAGGCTAAAGGTAAATATACTTACTGTCGACTGGAACACTTTCCCTGTGAGAGAAGAATGACTCAGTGATTGTGCATTTACTTTAGCAGCCGTTATGTGCAGCGTAATCGAGCATATCTTGGATCTTTACTTAAACCTCATCCCTTCATTCACTCTTTCTTAATTGTTACCATGTAGCCTACAGCTAGAAAGCAAATGGTGCTACTTCCAAAACCAAAAGACCTTTTCAGTAACAAACTACATTGTTCTGTAAGGGTACAGGTTATGGTAAAAAGTATTTACCTACAGTTTGGGAATCCTTAATGAAACTGAATTGGAATGTTGGCTAACTTTAGGAGCTCTTTCCTGGGAAGGTTTACACTTCAGCAACGCCAGCCATTATAAGACAAGACACCATTACGTTACTATTACATCCAGCAATTACTTATTCTCAAAGACTTACAGTTTATAGCATTAAACATACATACAACATACAACAACATTAAAACTTGCCCAATATTGCACCGGTTTACCTTGTGCTGTCAAAACAGCTCTAGATCCATCTAGGCATGGATGTGGGGCCTCTGGGATGTACTAGGACGTAGGCAGCTGGATCCGAAGGTGGAATTGGAATTTGGAGGCGCTGAGTGTCCTGGACGTTTACACATACCTCAGTGCTGGGGGTGGACCTGCCAGAAGACTGGGGGGGGGGGTATGCTTGGTGGCCCAACACTTACAAGTCAAGATAAAGCTTAGATTAGCAGACAGCATGAGCTAAACTAGCTGTGACTACTTTTGGATATGCACAGTATATTTCTGTTTCTTTTTAATGCAGTTTTCACTCAGTTGATGATGCTCTATAGCCTCTGTAATCACTGTAAAGCTGGACAGCTGGGCAACAGCAGAGTAGTAAATGTCACAGCTGCTTGTGTGTGTGGGTGGGTGTGTGTGTGTGCGTGCGTGTGTGTGTGTGTGTGCCTGCCCTTCAATGGGCAAACTAAGATGCTGGCAGCCTTACTTTTATTCTGTGTTTGATCAGGCTTGTGAGATTGTACACAGACCCCCCCCTTCACTGCTCACTGTGCACATAGACACTGAGATATCCTCACTAATTAGTTTAGCAAGGGTTTGTACAACTGCATATATCACTCTTTTTGTTTTTGTTTTTTACATCAAACAGCACTGAAAGACGCCTTTAAGTCCAAAATAAATCACCGGACAAAAATAAACCAGGAAAACAGCCAAGAGCTCAAACTTTCACACCAGGGATCCACCAACATGTCCCAAATGTGCTCTCTTTTTGTCTGTTCTTATCCTCTTCCATCAGTTTCTCTTTTTTTTTTCACTCTTTGTGTCAGCTTGAGCCCATACCTCAGACTGCAGCCAGTCTCCTACATTTGAGAGCCTCTGCCCCTCCCAGTAGGACGGGGAACGGTGAAACACTGCATCCTCTGCCATGTGAGACACACTGCAGCACGGTGTGCACAGCAGAGCATCGCCTCTGTCAAGGTCTGCTGGCAGACTTTGATGCTAAATATAGGCTCTGTGTATATAAAGGTCAAATTGGGGTTAGAGGTCACCTCGTTCATTATTCTCTGTGGTCATGTTCCAATGGAGTGCGACACATAATATCTCCCAATTCCAAGCATCACTATTACAGTCAGTTTACCATCAGCATGAGCTCTGGCCTCTTCTCACTCTCCTTCTTGCTCTCTGCATTATGCAGTCTGACATCAAAGCGTTTTTTTTAGTGCATTCATGTTAGCTGTTTTTTAGCAATAAGTCATGCATTTCCTACACTATTGTCATTTCCAGAGAATTTATATTTATAGACAATTATATATCCAGATTTAACGCCTGCTTATACTACGTGCTTATACTCTATAGTAGTTTCACCCAGTAACATTTTACCTTCATTATCTTATGTGATCAGAGTAGTTTAGGTTGGAGTTTAAGGAGCTTTTATTTGTAAAGTTTCATTTTAAGGTATGTGCACTGCTCCTTCCAGCCACTTCATGTTTGCTGCCATTTGTAACAATTTTTCTTACACTATTTTTATGCACTTGCACAGGAGGATGACGTTCCCATTTTTAGGCACTTTTAATGGGCTCAGTCGCTTTTGCAAACGCAGCAGAACTGCCAGTAGACACCAGATCTGCTGGAATCTGCTTTGCTGTTTTGTGCTAAGGAAAAACTGGGGAAAATGTGCATCCGTGGAAATCACTTACCCACAACTAAACATCAAAGATGATGTTGAGCTCTTCTCTAATTTCCTCTACTTAAGCAAACTGTGCAAAATTGTGCAATCAGAAGCATTTTATTAGGCATGCAGACTTCATTAAATTTACTGTACTCTGTCAGTTTCTCAGTATTTATTTGTTATTAGGGCATCCTGGTGTCCATGCCATAGCTTCTGTCTGAGGAAGGTGAATAAGACAACAGGCACTGTTTATATACTGGAGCTGGATCACAACTAGAGAGTTTGGAGTTTGAGGCTCAAGATAAGGAAGAGTTTAGGTGCTCGAGTGCAACGCAAAAACGATTATTGTTAAAGAACAGAACAGTGGCTAGTGCGTGCAGGCAAAGAGGGAAGTGGACTAAAATATACAGCCAGACGTGGAATGAGTGGAATGAAAGAGTGAAGGAGAGTTGAAGGGGAGGGGAGTATCACAAGACAGCGAGACTCCAGGGATTTCACTTCAGACGTACCGTTTTATAGTAGTCCTCGTCCTTGTGACATTAACTCTCTGTGTTTTACACACACTGTGTCTCTCTCTGCCTCTCTCACTTAAATCACTTGACTTGACTACAGAAGTCAACCATGATAAAGAAAATAGACCAAAAAAAAAGAAATATTTGAAAAAGAGATTACGTTATTTAAGGTATTAAGTAAAGAAGCTGTGACCAAATCACATTTACAAAAGACAGTTTTTGTCAGTGCCATGAAACAATGCCATGAAAGATTTAGCACGACTCATTTGGTCCAGATAAGTGGATGGAGGTCAGCTGAACAGGTAAAACAAAACATACGACTAAAGGTGTGAAAATGGACAACCAAAATTTTAGACCCATAAGACACATTATTACTCAATTTAATTCACGCCCATCCTGACTGATGTAGATGACGTAGACTCAGCCCAATACGCGCTCACTGTATGTGGAGGCATCTGCTGCTCACACCATTCACATCTATCCTGGCAGTTATCTTCACATTTAAAAACACGAACATACACACTCTCCTCTGACCTATATAAAACACAGTGCAAGCAGTCCATCAAGAACAAAGAGTGCCAGCATGCACGCGCGCATATTCTGTCTGTCTTTGTTTACAGGTAGTGGGTGGTGGGGAGTTCTAGAAAAGGGGGTGCAATGGGGGAGGGGGAGCACAATAACTAACTAACACACACACACACACACGCACGCACACACACACACACAAACACGAGCCCCCCTGCGAGTGCATGTAGAACCCTAAAAACCAGTCGTGTTCTCTTTGATGGCAGCTAATTGGCATCCCGCAACACAAATACAGATAACAAGAGCTCGCAGATACATTCCTTTATGTCCTCTGACAGCCCAAGCACAGAGACAAAACCGCTATTAAAGCTGATATATAAAGCTGTAATTTTTCCAGATCTGCTTTGCCAAGTTTTAAAATGCCCCGGAGCTAAGCCGCACTATTCAAATATTAATGACCACATTAAATATAAGGCATATATTAATCTGTGCTGAAGAAGAGAAAGAAACTACAGAGCAGAAAAGCTCAATTATAATTCCCAAGAATTTCCCGTGCTCAACGCTTCAGCAAAACGAGCTGCCGCAACAAATGCAAACAGACATCAGGTGTTTTTTTTTTATCCACCTCTAGCAAATAAGCTATGAAATCCCCCAGTCGCTGCCCCACTTCTTTATTTCACTTGAGAAAAGATCACGCTGACGGATGTTCCACTGTAGAAACGGATTCAAGTACATCTTAAACGAGCCGCGCATCTGCCTGCCTGCCATTTTTTCCTGCCTCTCATTATATCCTCTTTTCTTTGTCAGCAGCGCAGATTCACAATGCTCATTTGCAATCGGCCTTTCACGAGGCGCTGTGCTCTCCTCCAGACTGGTGTGTGTGCGTGTGTGTGCGAGAGAGAAGGGGGAGGGGTAGCGGTGGAGAATCGTAACCTCCTCCTTTGCACTCCATCTTTTACTCTCACACTCAGCCTCTTTCTTCTTTTGATTCTCCATCCCACCTCACCTCAAGGAGGGACATTATTGTGTGTATTATTGCATATAAATGTGGACGGGGAGGGCCTGAGGCAAATTGGCTGTAACATTCCTTCAGTGGTCAATCTTTGGTGATGGTCTGGCCTTGTCTGACACTGCCACCTCCCATTCTGCTCCTGGAAAAGCCTCTTTGTCTCCTCTTCTGTCCTCACACAGTGTGCTTGGGCTCTCAGCAGGGTTCAGCAGCCATAGCCAGAGCTGTACCTGTTTCCCTCCAAACCTTAACTTTGAAGCTTTAATAGATCTTTAAAGTTACATCCAAATACACTCCCTGACTGTTAAACACACGGCTCACGCGTGCACTTGAATGCAAAGTGTTTCCTAACTGAGGCAATAAGTTATTTTGAAAGAATTCAAACGCACGGCATCAACTATTCTGCCATTTTTGCCCTTCCTTTCTGCTTCTAGGTGCATGGCAGGTTTCTGTGGGCTGTGTGAGAAGTTGACATGCCACGCAGTGGTCAGAGTTCAACCAATGTGACAGTGTGAGAGAGCTCCCAGAACACTTCATCATACAAGAGCTTCACGAGGCTGATGCAAGCCCAGCTTTGCTCTGGTCCTCTCAGTAAAATACCAGCGGTATTTTTTTGACAGGCTTTTTGGACTGTCGGAGAAAACAGGCTTGTTTTACTGAGAAAGATAATCTCCATGAAGTGAGGCCACTTTTGATCTTCAAAGCTTCAATGCAATCAGCACTGAGACTAACGAACTACTTGAGCATCATCACCGCTAAGCTCCTGTGCTCACCGTCACTGCGTTTAATACTGCTGACAACCTCTGCAGTCATATTTAGCCACTTGTTAGCCAACTCCTTTCTGGGACACATAACGCCTTTGAAATGTACAGGTCAGTTATTTACCTACGTATTTAATGTTGTAGTGCAAAACTTTAAAAAGTCAAAGGTTTGGGTCGTTTTCTATTTTAGATGACAAGAACCGGAAGTACAAAATGCCAAATTTCTTGGTTTTAGGACGTGATCTTGAGCCACATTTTAGCTCAACACAGTGGCCATGATCACTGATCGTGTAAAGGCTACTTACAATTAATGTTAGTATTAAAAAAAAAACAGCTGTATCTGTGACACCACACTTATCTGTATCTGGCTATAAAAGACAAACGAGAAAGGGAAGAAGTCAAAATTGCGGGCGGTGAGAAGAGGTGAATGATCGGCTGCATAAAAAAGAAGGTTGGAGAAAAGTGGAAGAGATAAAGGATTAGAAAAATCATGGGTGGGACCTGCTGAGAGAGCAGACTCAAAATGGACTGATGTGTCTGTGCAATAACCTCTGATCTGTGTCTTCTTCTGCTCCACCTTTAGTTCTCTAGTCTGAGTCTCTAAATACATATCAGCTGTCAGGTTGCTGAAAAAAGCAGCTAGAGTGCATTTAAACACTGTCCCCTCCAGCTGGCTCGTCTAACAGTGTCTGCCATCTGGAGACTGCAGAGTAGTCTAATATTTGATTAACATGACACTGATTCACGATGAGGCTCATCAAGGGTAAAAAGAAGAGTATTCATCGATCTGTTTTGACTGTTTCCCCATTTCCAAACGAAGACGGCTATATTAGCGCCCCATGGAAATTTGTTCCCAAATCGTGTTAAACAGAAACACAAATTTTTAGCACAGGTTTTCCTAACATCGTTTTTTTTTTTTAATGCTTACATAATTTTACTTTGAACACAGAAACATAAATACATCACAAAAACTACCAGGGTCAAAATGATTAGCCGTCCTAATATTAATATGCAGTAGCGTATCCTTTTTGCTAGATAACATCCTGCAGTTGTTTGTGGTAGTTTTTAAACAAGTCTCACAAACGTTTCCTGAGCAATCCCAGCCCAATCTTCTTTGGCGAATCTCTCTGGCTTCTCCAGATGTGATGGTCTTCTGGCGTGGACCTTGGTCTTCGGTTCACTCCACAGATTCTTAATGATTCAAGTCATGGGACTTTGTGCAGGCCAGTCCAGAACATTTACTTTAATCTTTTGCAGGTAGTTCTTCACCAATAGCGATGCACGTTTTGGGTCATTGTTGTGCTGGAAGACAAATTGACGACCCACAGCCAGTTTTGCTTCGGACTGCTTGAGGTTTTCTTTCAAAATCTTCACATGTCCTTCTTCCCGACAGCATGCTACTTCCACAGGTTTCACTGTGGGGATGCTGCTCATCAGGTTCCTCACCTCTCCCTTCTTTCTCTAAACATAAGCAGCGGCTCAGTGGCAAAAAAGCTTTATGAGCATCAACAGTTCTTTTTCTCAGTTTTAAACTAATTTATGTTGTTTTTGCCGTGATGCTTTTTAAGGCTTCAGCTCAAACCCTTGCTGGAGTTTCTATACTGTGTGTAACTAGTAGATAACCCTCAGTTTGACCTTGATTTTACAAGCTTTGAGCATTAGAAAGTTAAAGCACATCATTGCACAGTGCTGGTTGCTATTAGCAACATGCTATTGCTCAATGAATAGGTCAGTTTTTTAGGTGGCTAATAATAATGACGCTGGTAGTTTTAGTTTCTGTGTTCTAAAGAAAACTAGTATGATTAGAAAACAATTAAAAACACTATAAATTTTACAATGCGGCTAATAATTGTGTCCTCTGTATGTGTATTAACACTGTATTAACACAGATCAGGTTTGTGTAAGTAAATTCATCCATAAAGTAAATCATATGAATTTTATGCTCAAATCTTGAACCAGTTTTAGGAGATTTTGGAGTAACACGCGAGATAGCATCTTCCGCTTACTGAGTCCCTTCATGTCCATTTTGAATTTAATTTTTACTGTATAAAAAAAAAAAGAAACTAAATGTATTTACTTAGATGTTAATCAAGCACATTAGTCGTGAAGACCATTTTTACGCCTCCCGCAACACTGCAGTATTCCTCACTTAGTAGTGATTGGATTTTGCTGTTGAAATTAAAAGCTGTACACTATAAAAGTGGATGCATAAACCCTCGAGCTGTAAATATAAACATGTATATGGGAAGTAGAGATGAAAACTGAAGTTTGTGCATGGTGAGAAAGCAAACAAGTGGCATGTAGCTTTAATGGAAAACTGGAACACTTGATTAGCAATTAGCAAATTTAAAAAAATGGTTCTCCATCAAAGTGCGTACTCGAGGCCCCGAAGCAGGGGTAAAATTAGATATCTATTCTCGTCTGGTAAATGCTCGAATAGTTACAGCTGCAACAAAAATGGGTTTGTGTGAGAGCTCCAAAGTTATGAGCAAGAATGAAATTTACCATAAGTCTGCAAACTTAACCTAAGTGGGTAAGTGGGTAAACGCTGCTCACTGGGTTTCCGCTTTGCACCGAGCTGCGCACTCACCAGGCGTGAGTTTGCATATTAAATTCTTCTACAGTAAATGATGAACACTGAACACTGCCACAACACATTTAATGTGTGATTTTACATATAGCGCCTGCTGCTACCTAGCTAGCTAGCACTGCTGGTGTTGATGTTGTATTCTCCCTCTATGTGGTGAAGATTTCCTTTTCGTAGCCAAAATGGTGACCACTGAGAGTGCGAGAGAGTTAAGTTAGAATAACATACACCACCAGAGTCTGTAATGTCGATTAGCAACCACCTTACAGCTGCAAAAGCAAGAAATGACAAATCAATCTTTTATGTGGATTGGGCTTTAGGCTGTCGGGTCTAGTATTCTTTCTTCCCTTGACCTGTCCAGTGAAAGGCTTGACCTTTGCCCTTTCACTGACAAAATAAACATTAGACTCCAGAATCAGTCAAAACATATCTCTCTGATAAGGCAGAAGATGTGATTCCACGACTGGACAGCACTATACCACTGCTACAGGAAAGTAAATGCTTTGGTGTCCCCTCGTGCTCCAGATATTGAGCGTAGTCCATCTATCCATCCCACCTCATTGATAACACCAAACTGTGCGTTGCCATGAGAATAAGAGACTGTGTTTCCCTGGCAACTATTCTGCAAATATCCTGCCTTCCTCCTGTCTGCACTCTTCCCTGATGAGATTCGATGATGCAATGGCAGCAACAGCAGTGTTAATAGTTACACCAGTCAGAGTGCTGGAGGTGTGCGAGACGCTCAGTCAGTAAGATGAGCTTAACAAGCTTAAATGAAGACATAAAAATGGAAAGAAGAAAGCAAGTAGCACCATTCATAGGCTCCCAGACTGAACCAATTGTTAAGCTTCTGTATCTTAAATGGTATTACTCCATCAAAACCACCCTGGGACATAGAAAATGTCTATAATCCACGACTGTGTATGGATTACAGCTGCTTTTAGTATATGGTCTAAATATGCACGATTATGAATCAAATATATATAATTGCTTATGGTAAAAAGAATTGTTACGTGACTCTGCAGAAGCCTATTAAGGCGGTTGGAGTGGATTACTAGTCAGAAGGTTGGTGGTTTGACTCTTTGACTCCACCATGTCTGAATATCCTGAACCCCAAGTTGCCCCTGATGCATCTATTGGTGTGTGAATGTTCAACAAGGTGCTTAGAAAAAAGCACCCGTGTGTTTGACTGGGTAAAAAGTGCTGCAAGTGCTCAGGTAGTGTAGAAAAGAAATATACAAGGCCAGCTATTTTGTCCGCCTTAGCCTGCCAAAAGCGCTATGCTCTGCAAGCCATTTTGCAACCCACCGCTACCCGAGCTCCGCGTTAATGCTTTATCTGACTCACTCAGGCAGTTTAAATAATTGCAGATTGAATTAACAATTTTCTTTGACTATTGTGGTCTTGACTGACCTGTTTTCAGTTTCTAGTCAAACCAACGTCGCCTTCTTCAGTTAAAAACATCTAGCAGAAACAAAGTTACTGACTATTTCACTAGCTGGGCCCACATCCTCGTATTGGTTTGGCAGCGTTTTAGTAGGTAAAGGTGAGTGGCTTGGACATGAATTGAGCTGTGGTTTGGGGAAGGCCTCGAAGGGGACTGGCAACGGCTCCCGCGCCTTGCAGATCCCCATGTACTAAATAGGTGTGAAGAAGTTAAAGAAATGAAAAGGGGAGGGAGGGTGGGGCACGTAAACAAGAATGAACAGCTTGTAGAACTGGGGGAACCTATATAAATGAGGACCGGAAGGAGTGTGTTGGAGGCGTGGTCCCGCTCCTGAAATTCAGATATCATCTCCAACTAAGCATACAAGCATGGTTAAGAGAAAGAACAGAGCTGAAGGAGCGTGAGTGTGGGGCCAAAAACCTGCTATTTGTAGGTTTAAACAAAGGCTTAAACATTTTTTGGATGAAAGCACATGTTCATTCTGGCCAATTATAATCATATTATAGTCATACTTGTTCCTAATATGTTGCCATTACCAACTCTTAACATCTTGAGTTCCAAAGAAACAATACACTACATTCCTGTTTTTCCCCGCACTGTCTCCACATGTAGTTGAAATTTACGCCGACTCCCTCCCCCAGCTTTTTTTCTTCTTGTTACCATTCTTAATCGGTTTCTCTGTCTTTGTCAGGTTGTGGCTGCTGATGCTGTAACCACTGTTTGGAGCTGACAAGCCCTGGTTGATGCAGTGAAGTGTTCCAGTGGGATAAACACAAGCGAAGGTAGGAATGCAAGCAGATAACTCGGAGAAAGAAAAACGGAAGCATACAAAACACCATTCGGGGGAAGAGGAGAGGCAGATTTTCTGAATAAAGATTGGTGAAGATGAGAGCTGAGCGAGTGCAGTGGCTGCATCCGTTGCATACAGTACAGCTGCTAAGGCTTTAATTCACAGGCCACTGAATACCCAGATAGTGACAGAAAGATTGTGGTTAGAGGCAGAGAGGAAGAAAGACAGAATAGAAAGGGAATGCGGATGGTATTATTGGTGAGTTAATAGAGGTTAGGCTTGGCAGTGCCGTTCCTGTGCTCACTAAATCCGCACTGATGAAGCTCCTGGGCCGTAACAGGAGGAATCTTTCAGTGAGAGCTGAAAGGAGGCTGGGAGGCTTAGCACTGCCGCTTGGCTTCCAGTCTGCACCAGATTTGCTTTTCAGGGCCTTGTGGGAGCCGGGCTGTGTCTTTATTAAGGCTCGAGGAGCCCCTCGCTTTAGCGTCTCTTGCCGGACTACAGATGAGAGCTGTGTGTGCTGTGCAGTTGCATAAGAGAGGCACTTTCCTCCACTCACACGCCAGCAGACTGCAAACACTGTGCGTGTGAGAGGAGCTGCAACCAGTGGCCACCAAAGACACACTTCCTAATTCCACAAAGTGCCTCATCTCAGCACCCAGAGAGTCCATCCGCGATGCATCCAGTGGCTTCGTGGAAAGTTTTAATAGCAAACGTGTGTTTGCCCTGCCCTATCACCATTTCCATTCTGCCACTTGGATTTGTTTGCGCCCGAGGGCCACCAGCGAGGCCGAACGCCACCTTGACAGAGATGTGCTGCGACAAGACAAGGCCAAAGAAGCTGGGAGAGTGCTGCTGAGTGGTGAAATAGGGAAGTGATGCAGAAAGGAGAGCTGAAGGGGATATTTTTGAGGAACCCATTCTGACGTCAGAAACAAAAAAAGAGAGAAGAGACTTTTCTCTATTTGAGTAGAAATGATATAAACGCAGACATAAAAAAAAGAGAGAGAGAGAGCGACATAGAGAGAGGACATCTAATGTTCTGTAGACTCACAAGCTTACCCAGCAAAAAGAAAACAAAGCAAAAAAAGCCCATAGAGCGAATAGAAAAGAAAAAAAACCCACAGGCATTTAAATAAAGGTCCCAAAAAAAGAGAAGTGTGAAGTGGACAGACTGAGGGAGAAAGAGCGAGAGCAGAAGTTTACATCAGTCTCTAAGAAAAGCCGAGAGTGGAAACCGGTGCCATCGTGAGACTCCAGTTGTCACTGGGATTTACTGACAGGAGGCGAGGACGCGCGAGAAGAAGCTGAGGACCAAAGACAAACAAAAAGGCAACTCACACTCATAGGAAAGCAGGGTAAGAGGAAAGCGGCTGGCTTTAAAGCTTAATGAATCGTGTTTACCATCGGTGCCACGAAATGAAGACAAATCTCATGAGTAGTAAAAACTGAAGCATCAGATCGCTGCTGCGAGCGACTGACCCGGTGTGTGAGTGAGCTGGATGCAGTTTTTTTTTCCCATTTTTTCTCCTTCGTCTTCAGCTGAGAAGATATTACCAGGCCAACAGTATCCTGGCAACCATCAGCCCAGCTCTGCTCTCAGCACGGACCACATGCTGCTCCAGCCTCAGTATGTGTTAATGTGTGTGTGCGTGCATGTGTGGCTGTTGTGAGACTAACACGCGCCAACACTTCACAGAAATCTTTCTTTGCTTTATGCGAGGTTGTGACGTGGACCTCAGCTTGACTTCGCTTTTATAGTCACCTTGTCAGGCCGAAGATGAGGATCGGTTATTCATATATTCACGGTGTCGGCTCAGTTTGCATCTCTCGAAGCAGGTGGTCGAAAAGTCAGGGAAGAGACAAGGTGCGTTTTGGGCTGATGCTCACAGGTTACAGCCGTGACTCAGCACACAGCCGCGTTTAAGCGATTTACCTGCAGATGGAGCAGACACAGAGTACGGCAGGTAGCTGCAGTCCTCGTGTGAAACTGTCTCAGCGACTGGACCGTGTAACCCCATCCCTTTCTCTGTGCTGCATTGCAACACCCGTTCTTGCTGAGTAACAGGGAAAAGACCGTTGATACATTTAATTTATTTTCTGCAAGATGGCATCTAGAGAACATGCAAATGCCGGCTGTAAATGATTCTTGAAGCGGGAAACTGACAGACCTCAGCTGTGAGCTAACACAGCACATGCACAAACACAAAGGGCACGGCAGAGGAAGTGAAACTTGGCAGCCGCTTACCTTCTGCTACCAAAGTGAGCGAAAAGGAGGGAGGCGATCAAAGGCGACCTGTTATGTTCATTTCTAGCGCCGTGCTTTTACTGTAACAGCAGCAATGCATACTTTAAGATCAGTCTTTAGTTATCTTATATTGGTTAACAATGTGCAGCCCCTCAGGACAGATGTCTTCTGATTGGATGCCCCTCCCAGTCAAGGTTTGAACAGCAGGCTGCTTTGCTGACATATAACATATATCTACTTTCACTCTCAAAGTACTCTCTCATGCATTTGGCTAAGTCATGTTTCTTATGAACATTTATGATTTTTAAACTACTCAAAAAATCAAAGGAATACTTTGATTAAAGTGTTGGAATTAAACTGGTGGGATATTGATGTGGTCACTTAAGTAGCAGAGGGATTCTTAAATCAGTTTCAGCTGCTTTGGTGTTGATGAATTTAACAACAGGTGCACTCGAGGGGCAACAATGAGACAACCCCCAAAACAGGAATGGTTTTGGGGGTTGTTGGTAGCTATTGGTAGCATAAGGCATGGTTGGCATCAACATAATACTCCATCTCCTCCAGGATGGCGCATCAATACGTGCCATTGCCAAAGGGTTTGTGGTTCCTCCCAGCACAGTCTCAGACCTGATCTGACCAAACAATCAGAAACTGACTTCAACTGAGGGTGGCCTGAGGGCCCGATGTCCTCTAACGGGCCCTGTGCTCACTGCCCGGCACGGTGGAGCCAGATTTGCTTTTGCCATAGAATACCAGAATTAGCAGGTCCGCCGCTGGCGCTCTGTGCTTTTCACAGATGAGAGCAGGTTCCCCCTGAGCACACGTGACAGACATGAAATGGTCAGGAGAAGCTGTGGAGAACGTTATGCTGCCTCTAACATGCTTTAGCATGACCGGTTTAGTGATGGGTCAGTGATGTCTGGAAAGCATATCCATGGAGAAACACACAGACCTCTACAGGTTAGGTACTGCCATTAGGTATCAGGATGAAATCCTTGGAGCCATTCGCAGACTCTACGCTGGTGCAGTGGGTCCTGGGCTCCTCCTGGTCAATGACAATGCCCAGCTACATGTGACGAGAGTATGCAGGTAGTTCATGGAGAATGAAGGAACTGATACCGCTGACTGTACCACTTGCCTTTATAGGCAAAATGGAATAACCTGCTCTATAATTTACTTAATTTACTTTGATTTTGAGGGTGTCTTTGAATTCAGCTCTCTGTAGGATGATCATTTTCATTTCCATCAAACAATGTGGGATCCTTTCATTCCTAACACATTACTGAGCCCGCATCCACATAGATATCCAAAGATCTGATGTGTTTTTTAAGCGTTCATTAAATTTTCTTGAGTGTTGTATATATGAAAATAAGGAGTTTCCTTAATAGCATAACAGGTCTCCTTTAAGGAGGATGGCTTTTGCTGTGTTTTGCTCTAAACTTCCTGTTTAAGCAGTTTTAATGTTTTTAAAATCGCCTTGTTCCACAGTATGACTTGTTTTGTGCATGAGTGTGTTACTGAAGCTGTGTGTGATTCAGTCAAAGGTAAATCAGCAGCATCGTTTTAAACACAGACATAAAATTCAGCCTGGCACATCTGATATTGTCATTGAGATGTCACTGACCAACCCTGAGTTTTGTTTTTTGAGCATAGACGCTACTGTTAGTGTGATTAATGGTAGATGTCACTAATTTCAGTTAATTGACAAATTGATCTTAAATGGGCCAGACCAGTAAAACCGTTGAACAGTAACCTTTTAAACAATTTGAAATTGTTTGTTATTTTAATTCTATGAAATCATTCTGAAAACCTCTGCATTGTATGGAGAAAAGCCTGAGACTTTAAAATGTACCTGTCTGACCTCAAATTTTAACTCTTGAACTTGGATCCTTGGGTTCAAGCTCTGGCATCCGGCCCTCGGGTCTGAAGAAGTATCTATAGACTGCTGTACATAAAGAGCATTAGAGGGGAGCAGTCTGCACATGGCAGCCTTTTATTAGGTTACTATAGTAATGTAAATGGATTAAAACCACCGCTCAGCTCGAGCGAGTCCCAGTGAGTGAGCTAAAAGATTCACGACTGGATTTGGGCCGTGCTGTAATTGAATACAGCGTACGCCGCGTATCGGACACAAACTGTGATCGGTGTCATCTGTGACTGGATGTCTGACTTTGCTCTGGACATATTGCTTAGACAGAAGGATGCAGAGGGGATAATTAGACAAGTGCAGATGGGTAAGAAACTAAAGCACTCCCGGTCTACTCCGTTCTCCATGTGCCTGTTGTGTATTTTGATGCGGGTTGCCAGGTCCTGCGTACTGTATGCATTTTGTTGTTTCCTCCCGTCCAGGTCGCCAGCCATGGGGAACCTCATTAAGGTCCTTGGCAAGGATTTAGAGAACTGTCCACATTTTTTCCTGGACTTTGAAAGTAAGTGGGCGCCAGGGTTGTGTGCGTGTGTCCGTGTGGTTGAATTGTGAGCGTGTGGAGTGGAGGTGTGCGGCGGGAGGGTTGGCGGGGAGGGGGAGGGGTCAGGAGAGGAATGACTGGATGCGAGCTGCTGAGCTGGTGGTGATTTGATGGAGTGTTGTTGAGGGTGTGGTTTGTCATTATCAGACACTCTTTAGTCCCACTCTCCACACGAGGAAACCTGTTTGTCTTATGAATTTGTCAGCCGTCCACAGAAATCAGACATTATAAGAAGCCAATAAATAGAAACGAACCAAACCAACAACCTCAGAGGCTTGACCTTAAAATAGAGAACAGTGACCACAGGTAATTGAAAGCAGCACATGGGTTTTTTCTCTCTTAGAAACCTGCCTTTAGAAAAAAAAACGGTTTCACTGCTCCAGTTTTGAGTCACATATCTGACACGCAGCTTTCATAAAGCGGATGCAAACACACAAGCTGTACTTTGCATCAAATTATACCAAACTAGAAACAATCTACTTTTATTACACAGTAAACAGACGCAGTCATATCCTAATTACACCGCAGTCATGGGCTAATTAGAACCTGCGTATAATGTTGCTGGATCCAGAAGTATTAAACCTAATTAGATCAGATTTGGCCTTTATTACAGCGAGATGAAACACAGAGCTAGACTTTATTCCTTCACTTCATTTTACCACACAGTTCTCTTCTAATGTGTTTCATTCACACTCTGGATGGATCCAATGTTCATACAACAGAGTTATGATAGTTTGGCATTTTTTTAAATGTTGTTTCATTTTGAATTTTTCCTTTTTGTATCAGTTTAGTTTTAGTTAGTTTAGCGTGGGAACATTCGTTACAACACTTTACTGCAGACAGCAGAGTCACAACAAAGCCTCATCAGGCAGGCTGTGAGTGCTTTAACAATGAATGTATTCCTGTTTTATAGTTTATTTATATTTTAAAGTAACTGATTTTTTTTTTTTTTATCACATAGTCTTAGCTTTTAGTTTAGTTTTAGTTAACTATAATAACCTTGCCTGGCTAGAATTAGGCCAGTGTTAGGCTGTTGGAGGTAATCCTGTAACACCAAGTGTAGCACGTTTTATACACGACTGTTTGAGAGCTGTGCGTCACCAGTGTGACCCTTAACCCATTTATACATTTGTAATTATGTGTAAACAAACTGTGAACAATAAATTGCACATAAAGGCAGAATGTAGGAAAAACGATACGAACTCACCAACTCTACTGGACTTGAACGCATCAAGATGCATGTGAAGTAGTTATAATGAGCAACAAATGGCCCTCTAATAAAGTAAAAACATGGTCGATAAAGGCCCAGTAAATGTCCTCTGAGTGTTTTCAGTGTGAACTGTGTGCACAGAGTAGAACTGGATACTCTGGATCTGACAGCAGTATATGGAGTTTCTAACTAGATCATAATTAAGGTGTCTAATCAGAACATATTATTCCTAGTGTGTGTCTAATTTAATAAAGTAAAAGTACAGCCAATTAAGTGTTATTAATGCAGCAAAAAATAAAGTGCATCCACACAATATTATGCTTGTTTTTTTAAAGTTGTTATCTTTATGTTTCATGAATTTATTGCAACTTTTCATTTAAATGTTCTGCACCAGACTCAGGTAGTTTCCTGTATTTGAGTCCTAATGAGTTTCCTGTCTTCCAAAATAAATCAATTCAAACGGTTTTGAGATTTGCTGCCAGAAATTCAGACATGGCTGAGTCTAGTGGCGCATTCCTGCGACCTTTGACCTTTAAGCTTGAGTCGGCGTCTCCAAATGAAGGACTATTTTATCCCAGAGGAAACCGTTAGAGTGGGATTAAAGACGCTCTGCGTCCACGTTGTCACGCTCCACCCACGACATACTCCCATCATGCCATTCCAACAACTTCCTCTCATCCACCTCGACACCATCACCTCTCGCACAACGCACACCTACCTACACCTCACACGCACGCACACGTGCGCACAACCCCCCCGACACCCATCCCCTCATCACCCACGGACTTCTCCCCTCTCTCTGTTCCAGGGGGCTCATGGGAAACCTCCTGAAAGTGCTGGCTTGCGCCGAACTTGAGCATGGCCCAATAGTTTTCCTTGACTTTGAACGTGAGACCATCCGCTTCTTATTTTTTTGAGTTATCCCTTTCTCTCTGTTGCTACCCCCCTCCTCCCTTTTTTTTTGGGTCATATTATCCATCTTAGCTGACCATTGTGTCATCTTTAGGTCCCCAGTTACACTTAATTTCCTCCTCAGCTCTTCCCCTCCTCACCCCTTCCTCCTTTTCTTTATCTTTTTGATTTCTGCTCCGGGGACCGGCATTTGAAAGGCATCTGGCTTCTTTCTGAAGGGTCTTACTCAGGCACGCTGCGTCCTATTAGACGCAGACAGATGCACAATAGCAGGGTGGCGCTGCAGCAGAAAAAAAAAAATTCATTCATGTTAAAATTTGACAACAATAACACTTTGCTCTTCGAAGCTACAAAGAGCTGAGGAGAAACAAACAGAGAATGCCAGTCCTGTGTGGGTTTCTGTTGCTCGGGGATGACGATGGCTAACAAAAAGTCTATCGTCATCCCTCCTCCTCCTCATCTCCTCATCCCCTATTGTGCGTCTAATCTATTTGTGAGTGTGTGTGCGTTAGGAGAGTGGGACTGATAAAGAGAAGCTGAAGTATGACTGTGAAGAAAGGCTAATGAATTCACCTCCGTCCCCTCTTTTCTTATTTACCCAGTCAGTGAAGTCTGAACTTTGCAAAACATCCATCCTAACAAATCTTTTTTTGCTTCATTACTCAGTGTTAAAATCTTTTTGTAGTTCACCTCAATTCATAATTTACTTTGTTAGCAGGCTCGGCATTTGACACAAATTTCAGTGGTAAGCGAGCTGACGTGTTTAAAGATTTTCTTGAATTGTTGGGTTTCTTTGAGATTCAGATTATTTTTGTTCCTGTTTTGATGAGGGTAAAAAAAACCCTGAGAAAGCATCTCCAGCAAAGATCTGAACTCTGATTATGAATTGTTAAGATGTAGATGTTTTGCACTGTATCCCCAACGTGTTCTACACTTCCTCAAACATCCCCTTCCCCCCTTTTAACAGCTGCCTTCCTCCCCCCCTCTTTCTTTACCCGCTGTTACAGTGGGAGTGGGAGAGCTCACTGCTGGCGAAAGACGTCAGCCGTCAAATAGGTTGAATTTCCCCTTCGTGTGTCGGGCCTGTGATTCACTTTACTTCAAAAGCGAGTTGGGATGAGTCAGACTCGCGAATGGCAGCTTTGGGAGCGTCCCTCCCCTTCCTCACTCACCCCCCTGTGCCATCTGTGAGCTCTCCTTCTCCACCTGGAGACACACACTCACCTCTGTCACACAGCTTCGTTTGGTTTCTCGTTAAACTATTTATAGCTCGCCGCTGATCGTGCCTTCCTAACACCCTTTGACGGACAAGATGTAATTCTGACCACTGACAAAAAGATGACCGCGGGATTTCTGGACTGAGCTGCTGTCTGTGAAAATCATCAGTCAGCTTGAAGTCTGACTCAAATTGAATTATAGCAACCCCAATGTCTTAAAACATCTGAATGAAAAGGTTTGAAAATCAGGGAAGATACTGCTTTCATGATGAAGCTGTAATCAGCCAACCTCGGAGTGAGAAACAAACACATTGTAAAAATTCCCCTGGGAGCAACCCTAAATACAAAATCAACAAGTTAAGCTTGAGGCTTATCAAGGTTGTGTAATACTTCTAGCTCGGATGCTGTGATAGTTATGGCCAGATTTCCCATATCCATAATGAGACTTCTGTCACAAACAGTGTGTCTGAATCCCTCACTGCACTGTCTATTATAGTTAGAGTCGTCCATTTTATTCAGTTATCTAAATTTTGACAAAATAATAAAAGTTAAGTAATTCAGCTCAATTCATTTTAATTTATATATCTCTAAATCACAACAACAAATGAACCATAAAGTGAAGTAGAAACCTTCGAACCCCATCCCTGGCTTTTTTCGCTATGCTAGCGCAAGCTAACGCTCTCGCTGTGCCTGGTTCATATCATAAGCTGTATATTAAAAATGGACATCACAACTGTGATGTAACCCACTGGTTTCTGGACAATGATTCTTTTTTTAATGCCTCTAATTTGGCATTTTGGCCGTCTCCATCTCTGCAGATCAGCTAATACTGATTGTTAGCTAGCTTAGCTAACAAGGCGCATCTGTTCTTTACTTGGCATTACTTGGGATGCTAGTTTGGCTAGCAAAAGACAGGGTTAAAACAAAATGGAGAAAACTAAACAGCAACGTCTTTTAGTACAACCAAAAGTGAGGGCTGGATATGAATGAGGAAACTGCGTTACCACAATGTAGCCTGGCCTGAAGTATCCTCTGCTGTATTGGTTGAAATACAGCTTACAAAATGAAATCATTCTGTATTAAGGAAGACTTTAAATTTGCAACTCAGACCATGAATATTTCTTTAGGTAATAAATCAAATAAGCAGCAGGATAATTTCTTTAAAGAGCTTTTCTTTTGATACCTGAATATGTTCATCTTTTACGTGCAGCTAATTTCGCTTACAAATATGAGGGCATTATCAATCACCAGATCTTGGCAAGATAAGTGGATTTAATACAAAGCAATTATGCTTACTTAATTAATGCCTAGTAAACATAATGTGTTGTTTACCAGAATAATGAAGGAGGGCATTAGAGAGAAGTCACTAAAGTTGCACTGCTTGCTGTGCTTATAATGGCAGCTGGTGTGCACATAGGACAGCAAATATACCTTGATTACTATTTCTCTGCAGGGAGGCAGTGCCTCGGGGTGCAAAAAATAATCAGCAGAGCTACCGCATGTAGAGAGCTGCCTGGGCACACTCCCACACTTTACACCTGAGTCAGAGGCAAGAAACACCAAACACAGCGATGACTCAAGAGGACCCCTC
>VOQK01028043.1:0-10822 GCA_015052645.1 Benitochromis conjunctus
TCAAAAATCGTTTCAGCCATGTCCTCTTCATGTCAGTGGTGGCATTTTTGTCTCCTACCGGTTTTGTATTGTAGTTTTATGTTGTATAGGACTACATAAAGATATCCAATTTATGAAAATGAACGAAAATTTAAACTGTACAAAGTTTTTTTGTAAGAAGATACCTGAACAATATTTATAGTGTTATATGTTTTTATAGTATGTTTGTTGGAATTACATTTCTATGTGTTTAAAAAAACAAAAACAAAAAAAAAAGTTATTGGAAAGTATATTACTTTATATGAATGTCAGCTCTAAGCAAAGTCAGTTTGACCAGATATCCAAAGTAAATCCTGGTCAGACTGTTGCTAAGAACTGGGTAGACATAAATAGAAACTGCATTTTGGCTGGACATTACTTCCTGTGAGCATGTCTGTTTTGAGCTTGTGTCTCGTTCTTGTTTACATATTGTATATAAAATAAATGGAACCGTGAAGAAAAAAAAATAAAAAAAAATGGTCAGTTTGGTGCATAAGTTGTTTTGAGTGTGATGTGAGAAAGATTTGGGGGGGATAGGGAATTCTTAGTTTTATTCATTCCTAGTTTGGCCCCATTTACCAGCACAAACAGTTTGAGGTGGCTTTGGATTGGGAAGTCTGCATGACTTTAAATCCATGTTCTCCACAGTTGTTTGTTTTTAATATTACCGTATATTACATATTACTCTCAGACTGCAACAGTGAAACTGCGAGGAGTAGATAAATAACCGGGGTCAATGGGTCAATCATCCAAAGCAATTGACAGTGCAACAAGAGAGGTGAAGAGAACGCAGGCATGGTGGATGGGGTGCTTTGATGTATAGTTTGGAGATGGTGGCACTGACCTAAGGAAACAGAGCAGAAATGCCAAGATATTCACTGGGAGTGAAGAAAATCTGGAATACATACAACAGAGGGACAGCACTGGTTGAGCCCTTTGGTGACAAAGTTCGTGACAAGGCTGAGAAAAACAACACTGGAATAAAAAAAACGAAACACGTTCGTTTTTAGAAATTAATAGAAACCAAACTGAAAACAAAAACTCATAATGGAAAACTATAGTAACACAAGCACTGAACATATTTGACATATTTGTTTTAGCAAAGTACATCTCATGGTGTTTTACATCCTCTTCAAACCCAGTGAACAGCGGACGAAGAAGAAACCACGTCGCTCCTCGTCTATATGCGCGTACTTCTCGCGAGAGTACGTAGCAGCAAGGTCCAGAAAATGGAAGGCTGTGCTCTGGGTGCTAGCTAGGTTGCCGAGCGACCCAAACCATAGCTGGAAAATTTATAAATTACATCGAAGGTATGATTTCCGTGTCTGTATACGGGCGTTCAGCATTTAATTCTGTAGTCGGTGTCGCTAATGACAAGTAGCGCTGCCGCGTAGAGTATTTATTAACAGGTAATTTAGAAGCTCAAGTTTAGCTTTAGCTACGCTAGCTGCAGAGAACAATGTCGTCGCCACCACATAGAAGACGCCTCTCTTTTACCTTTATGGAATAACTTGTGAATGTTTGCGGGGTTTCAGGGCAAGGACGTTTCGTTTGCGGTTTTAGAACTGAATTAGGTGTGGTAGTTAAATTAGTACGTGCTGTGGTTTCATTTGGAGTACAGGAACATTATGGACTTCCCAGCCACTCTTTGCTGAGTTTTTGCATAAACGCATCGCTCTCAGCAAGTCAGTTTTGCAGTGTGAAGCATCAGTGAACACAGCAGCTGGTTGCAACGGGTAACATTAGCAGCAAGTAACGCTTGGAAATAAGCCAAAGTGAACGGTGGATTTCATCAACATAAACGTCTCTGCAAGTTGCATCTTATAAACTGTTAATGCAGACTTTGGCCGAGCTGATTTTCAAACTCAAAGTAAAACACAAAGTAATTTGTCTAAAACAGGGACGCAGCACGTGTTTACAGATGTGCAGTGCTGTGAAAAGTGCAAACATCTTTTCCTTTACTGTGGCAGTATGGGAAGACTTAATACAAGTTAAATCCTCAAAAGTACAAAGGCTAAGGTGATAAATCTTCTTAAAATATTATACACATTAAACAAGATTTCACCCTTCGTTGTTAACTGTGTCCTACAGTTTGGTAAATTATATAGTTACTGATGTATTAATGTGCAATTTGAATTATTTTTAGAGTTTTAAATAGAATTGTTAACATGATTGCGTGTTATATGGTTTAATCTGACCTTAGCTTAGCTTACAGGTGTCTGTAACCTTCCAACAAATCTACTTGAGCAAAAAGTACAGATTTTGCTCTAATTTGTATTTAAGCTGAATTGTAAAATATAATGATTTCATCTACATTTTCCACATACATAAGTGCAGCGCACAGAAAACTCTTGTACAGTGCTTGAGTAAATGACATCCTGCCACTTCAAATGGATTAAGCCCAATGTTGGCATTGTTAAAACTCAAATCCAGTTGTTTCACAGTTAAAAATAGAGGTTGATTTGATTGACTGACTTTAAGTTGTCAAGTCAGGTTTATTTCTAAGCACATTTTAAAAACGGTTGTTGACCAAAGTTCCAGAAATGACATGGTTATGGGTAAGAGATTCAAAAACAGAAAACACAAAGTGAAAAAAACATGATTAAAGCAGGACTGATAAAAAAGTAACTCAGTCTGGCTTTTA
The DNA here is from genome assembly GCA_015052645.1 of Benitochromis conjunctus. Classification (NCBI taxonomy): domain Eukaryota; kingdom Metazoa; phylum Chordata; class Actinopteri; order Cichliformes; family Cichlidae; genus Benitochromis; species Benitochromis conjunctus. The sequence continues at coordinate 2,663 of VOQK01028043.1, forward strand.
AAGCCAAAGGGAAAAAAGGGTTTTAAAAGCATCTAATGTTGGAGAGGTCCGTGTAGCTAAGTGTACAATGAACAAATGCTCATTTCAGGCATGGGATGCAGTCATGTGAAAAAGAAAGTGGACTCTATGCAGTCCTGTGAAAAACAAAGTACTCAATGTTTTCATATAAATTAAGAGGGTAAGAAGAAGCCAGGTGCTACTAAAAATACACTCAATTAACTGATCATCATCATGTTAAAGCAGTACCAGAAGTGGATGTCCATGCAAAATCACTTCAAGGTCAGTGCTCAAAGAAATCCCAAATGTTGATTCTGTTCATCTCGATGTAGTGTTTAAAGTATGAAATAATTTCTTCACTCATGTGACTTCTTCAGTCTCAGCCTGAAGAAGTCACATGAGTGAAGAAATTATTTCATACTTGGATGACTGACGAAACGTTTCTCCCACAGAAAACGCTACAGCCATATGAACAGAATCAACTTTTTGGGATTTCTTTACCTGGATGATTCAGGATGCATCAAGACATGCTCAAAGAAATGCTCAAGCAATGCAATGATTGAAGAGAAAACTAAAAAAATGAGAGCTACATCTCAGACTGTAAAGGCCTCAGTATGTTAAAGTTAATAACAGTACAATTAGAAAAAGACTGTATGGCTTGAGTTGCCAAGAGAAAGTCTTATTTTCTCTAGAAAGGTTATTGCACTATCACTTAGGTTTACAAAATTGCATTAGAACAAACCCCAAGACTATGCTGCAAATTCCCCATACCCACTGTGAATCATGGCGGGGGTGGGGATGATTTGGGGTTGTTTTGCAGCCACAGGACCTGGGCACCTTGCAGTCATTGAGTCGACCATGAACTCTTCTAATATACCACAGTACTTAGACTCAAAGTTGAGGCCTTCTGTCTGTCACAAAAGGTTGGCTGACATTGGGTCATGCAACAGGACAAGGCCCCCAAACAGCAAACCTACAACAGAATGGTTAAAAAAAATACAGAAACATGGTGTTGCAATGGCCCAGTCACAATCCAGACCTCAGCTTGACTGAAATGCTGTGGTGGTTCTTTAGGACATCAGTACGTTAATGAATGCCTGTAAACCTGAACTAAAACAACATTGTAAAGAAGTGTGGTCCAAAGTTCCTCCACAATGATGTGAGAAACCGATAAAGTCATACAGAAAATTCCTTCCAGTTATTACAACTAAAGGTAGTTGTATAAGTTTAAGTCTTTTATGGAGTTGTGTGAAAACCTTTTTACACGAGTTTAACATTTTTCAATTTTGAAATTGTTGACCCTCATGGTTTGTTCACACATACCGACAACAGCAATGGAAACCACCATGCTTGTGAGCTTGACGTGTGTATATACATCAAAACTGTATTTGTGTTTAAGCAACATGTCATGCATTGGGTAATGTTAGAACAAGGTGAACAAATATTGGTGCGTTCAAAAGAGTGGTTTTCCAAACATGTTCCAAATCAAGGTGCGTGAAGTTCAGGCAGCTACATGAGGTATAGACTTGTGTTAAAAATTATACATGAACATTGCATGGTGAGATTTGGTAAGGCTTCCATTGCTCACTTTCATAAATGAAGATGAAATCAGAGTATTGAGTAGGAGTTCATGTCAAAGAGGCCCATTAGCTGGTCAGGAGCTTTCTGATACATGGAAGGCATATCAGAATTACTCCTTCCATGAAGCTTTTAAATTCTGAGCGTTAAAACTGTCTGTGGTGCTAATGAATAAGCTCTGTGTCGGTGGAGTTTATTGCAGTGCTGTTTCATTGCAAAGCAACAAATGGAATTGAGCTTTTTAAATTGTTTTTGCATATTTTTTAATCACCTGTCTCTAATGTAGATGGGTTTGGGTTTTTTCTCCATCCATGATTTTTACAGGTTCACAGCAAGAAACATTGGGATGACTCTTTACACACCCTAAAAACATTTGGTGTTTGCAGCTGTCATACGTGTCATACACTTTGCACAGGTACGTGTTTTTTGCTTTATTCCTTGTTCAACTTAGTGGATTGTGAACATTGTTTACAGACACTAACTAAATGGATCTTGTAGGTTTGAACAGCGTGGCTTCCTTTGAATGTCAGCATGGACACGATGGACAACAGCAATGTTGCTGATGATGATGATAATAATTCAGGTAAAATCAGCCTGCAAGTTGCCTAAAAAGTGGGTGAAAAGTGGGTGTTGCTTCTTTTTTTGTTAAATCAGTTTGTTTCTGTTCATCTACAGATGAACGGCAGATGCCCTCAGACGAGGCCGAGTCAAGTGTTAGGCCGACCTTGTCACAGGTTAGAAAGTCTTGGGGGTTTCGACGAACAACCATTGCAAGAAGAGAGTTCATGGAGGAGGTTGGAGACCTAACCTACAGTCCTCCACTTGTTCGAAGAGGCAGAAATCGTAGGACCCACCAAACGGCAGCCCAGACCGCTGCAGAGACCCCCACTACGCAGAAGGCTACTCGTACAGCAAGGAGTGTTATTGATGAACTGCAGTGGTCTGCCCCATCCTCACCTGTCTCTGAGAATAGCAAGACTGGTTCAGAAACTTCTGCAGGAGGCAGCCTTGATCCCAGCTTATGGCAGGATTTTGGGTCTGCTTTCCACACTGCCTTCACACTGCTTGGGGGCAGTGAGGGCCTGTCACTAACAATGACAGATGCACTGGCGGTTCCTGACATTTTAGAAGCCACTGAAGCCATTGAGTCCCCTAATCCACAGGCTATAGATGAAACTGAGATGGCTGATAACATGGATGACATGGTGATTGCACAGCCAGTTGCTCCTGACAATGCAGAGGGAGAAGAGATCCATGATGTGGTTTTAATCTCAAGTCACGAAGAGGACAGTGATGAAATGACTTTGCTACAGATTAAGGAACAGCTGGCTTCTAATAGCAGGCAGGGAGACTCAAAGGCTAGAGGGGGGAAAGGAGGGAAGGGAAAGGCCAGAGGAAAGGGGAGAGGCAGAGGAAGAGGTAGGGGCAAAGGTAGAGGGAGGGGTAGAGGAAAGGGGAGGGCTGTGGAGTTTCAGTCAACCATTGCAGATGATAAGGACAGTGATGATGATGTGGTGCTGGTTAGTTTAGCTGAACAGCAGCATTTACAAGAAGTGGAAAAAGAAACTGATCCACAAAGTCCTCCTGAAAAAGAGGGTTTGACTGTTCTCTTTGATACAGCTCTGAGTCCTGCTCAGCAATCAAACTCAGACTGCATGATCATAGACGGTGATTTTGATCAGATTGCTGAGCTAACTCCTGGTCAGTTTGATGAAGTGCTGGAGGAGAAGAATGATGCTAAAAACACAGAAGAGTTTTCAAGCATATCACACAATGAAGGATATGACTCAAATGCTCTGTTCTGCATCTGCAGACAGAAACAAGATAAGAGGTACATGTTTATATGTAGTAACTGGATTTCTTAGTCTGAGCTGTTCTTTCGAACAATTTGCATAGTTCAGCTGTGTACCATTTTCACTTCCCATTTTCTGTTCACTGCTTTTTAAAGGTTTATGATCTGTTGTGACGGCTGCCAGGAGTGGTTCCACTGTGAATGCGTCGGTGTCAGTGAGACGCAAGGCCGTCAGATAGAGAGAAAAGGGCAAGAGTACGTCTGCCCGCCTTGCACCATAAAGAAACGGAGCCAGTCTGAGTCCCACCCTCAGCCAGACCCTGTGCTTAGCTTTCCTGAATGCTTGACACAAAGTCCTGCTGTTGAAGAAGGGCTAAAGGACCAGCAAGCAGTCAAGGTTTGAATTTCATTTGGGTTGTCATCAATCTTTAGTTTACCCACCGCCCTCATTTACAAAACCTTTAGCATTTTCTTTCATTTCTGTGTGACCGCATACTTGCGATAGTTTCTCTGTATTATTACTCTGATGATTTTCATGAAGAAAGTTTGCTCTCTTGGTTTAAGATGAACATCTGTTTTCAGCAGACTGTAGTGGTAGAGGAAGAGGAGGAGGAGCAAGAGCAGGCTATCGAAGCAAGGCCAGACCCTGATGCTCAACCTGAAGCTGAACCTGAGCCTGAGATGGATAGCTCTCTTCCCTTGTGCATCGGACCTGGTTGCTCTAAACAAGCACTACCAGATTCTGTTTACTGTGGCAATGACTGCATCCTTCAGCATGCTGCTGTCACTATGAAGACACTCTCTGGCCCCAAGGTGCCCAAATCCAAAGGACGGGCACAGAGAAAAGCTTCCATAGCCAGACCTGCTGCAAAGGTAAGAAAAATTAGCTTTCAGACTGAGAAGAGTGTTGATGTGTGTGGGTCATAGATTTGCATCTTGGGGTAATTTCTATAGTTTCAGGTAGGTAGTTTCAGTAACTGAAATATCTTTGTAAACGTTTCAATCATAGGCTCAAAGGTCAGGTCGGACATCAAAGAGGCTGGCAGAAAAAGCTGAGCTGCGAGGCGAGGAGGCGAAAAAGGAGAATGATGGTGAGCAGGAGGCGGCTGCATCTCCTGTCATCTGTGACCCCAGTCTCACAGAAGCTCAGGCTACTTCCACACCAGCATCAAACTTATACACAGCGTGTATGTATCATTCTATACTCACACACATTCAAGCAGTTTACACACCATGCACAAAGTGCCTGTTTTGGAATTACAGATTTACCTTCCCCTTTTGAATCAATAGAATTTGCAATGAAACCATACACAAGCACGCGCACACACAGTTTTACTTATTCCCTGGTTCATAGCAGGGGTCAGCAGTAGGTAAGTATGTTCACGTTTATAATTCCTCTGTTCAGTTGCAGTACCACAAATGTTCTGGTGAAACAATCTTGACAAGTCAGAATGCCAGTCTTACTGAAATACATGCACATAAAAACTGTCTCATAACAAAAATCCCTAAATTTAGCTACACACAGCTGCGCTTGGTGTCTGTGTGTTCAAACAGTGCTTTGATCTTTGTCTAAACCTTTTGCAAATGTAAAACTATATGAATGCAAGCTGGAACGAAGTTATTGTTGGGATGATCTCTTATTCTACAAACAAAATATCTGTTGTGACCCAAAGGGCTCCTGAAGAAATACTTTCTCTTAAATTGATGGACGAAACAATCTGCAAAGCTGTTTGTTTTCGTTTTGTACCATAAACGGCACATAAAACACAGTAATGCTTAGCTTTAGCATGACGCTCCCATATTCACAGCATTTCATTATACTCTCTAAAATTCAAACATAACAAGTAGTAGCATGAGAAACTGAAACTTGTTTTTTATGAAAAAAACAAACGTCATTGTTATGACATTTGTTTTTTAGATGTTTTTAAAATCACAATACATGTTTATGTAACTGATTTGTTGGTTACATATAAGGGAATATAAAGAAAATATGCATACTCAATTTTTAAACTACACAAGGGTTTCGTGTGAAATTTTGGCTCCAGTGTCAGTTTAAAGTAACAAAATCAGTATATATTTCTATATTTCTGTTTTAATTTATTCCAACATTTTGCTAGTGTATCAATGAAACCTTCATTATAAAAGTTAATAGAAAACATCTTTAGTTCTTTATATTATGTTAGAAGATTGTTAGAAGACAAGTGCAATGGGTAAGTCATCTTGCATAAATCAGCATTAAACCAGACTGATGTCAACTTATAGCAGTAATATGGTGCATTGCAACATCAATTAAACACTACATTGCATATATTTTATTTTATTCCACACTACTACGAGATGGCTTTAGGAGGTCTTTGCCCAAAAGCTTGTTTTTATGAAAATTGATATGAGGCTTTCTTTTTTCAGTATTGAATAATAATGAGAAATTTATTTAAGCAGAACTTTTTCTTAACAAGGTTAGAAAGTCTTAGACAGAAAGAAATTTTAAATAGATTAAAAAAATACACTTTCAAGACTAAATCAAAGTAATGAAAGGTTTTGGTTTAATTTTGGTAGGGCTAGTTATACAAGTTCTTCTCAAATCAAATGCAGCCAACGATGGTTGATGTAATGGTTGATTGTTTACTATTTAACAAGTTAGGATACACTCATCTAAATGACATGCGTGTTTTCCAGCTCTTGTGAAAAAGCAGACCTCTTTTGAAGACCACAGTTCAAACACTCTATAGACCTGCTGCAGCTGTCCTGCTGCTGGTTTGAGCATAGATCACATTAAACGTTCCAGTTTTTGGTATCCCTTGGTTTACATGTATTAAACTAAATCTCCTGCACATCAAACCACGTTAAACCATCAAACATACATTGCTCCACAATGCCATGGAATACACTGGCTTTGTGAAGTCCTCATACTGATGTCTCAAGTGGCCAGATGGTATAATTTTCTCAAAGTTGATCATCTTTTCAAAGAAGTGCCCTAATATTCCAGCCACCCTGCCATAAGGATGCATTTTGCTTTCAGACAGTGGTCTGATGCCTCCAACATGCAGCATCGTCCTGATTTATTTTGTGGGCAGTCAACATTGGAGCATAATCTGTCCTTTGTGTTACATACACATACAAAAGTTGAAAACCTCTTTGTCTTGCTGTCACGCAACCTTTTGGGTATTTCAAGGAAAACTTTATTTTTTCCAACTTCCAATGCCTTCAGTCGTCAACACACAAACAACCATAAGCATACACTCTTGGACCAGTCATTTCACAGACACACCCGCCTTAAGTTGGATAGGATTCGGAATCAATAGAGACGCTGCAGCTGGTATGGAGGAGGAAGAGGAGGAGGGGACTGGAGGATTCATGAAGATTTTGAAGTGTCAGCTGGCCACTGTCAGCAAAAGGCTCAATTCCTCTGAGAAAAGGCTTCACCCTGCTGCAAATGAAGAAAAAATACTTCACAACGTACGCGCACGCACGCACATACACACACACGCACACACATACAAACTGGGAATGAAAGAGGTACATGTTTTGTTTTTTTTAAACTGGGTACATTCATAGTGTAAAATGACCCTACGTAGGTCATGTTATTCCACATTTAGCTTAAAATTTCAAATCCCTGCACCTTTTTTTTTTTTTTTGCTCTCTCAAACATATGCACATATATGAATGATATTTCTTAACAATTTTATACACACTTAAAACACCACTGGCCTGATTTCGTGAACTTTGAGCTCTGACCCAACCTGACTGGACTTTCATAATTTAAATTTTGTAAAATTACTAAAAAACTACTAAAAACACAAAGGTGAAAACAACTGTCGAGATTAAAATAATCTATATGTATGTATGACAAGATACCAACATCATGTCTTTTCTCACATGTTGAAAGATATAAATAGGTAAAAGAGGAATTTAAGTCTGTATATACACTGATGGCAAAGGAAATCTACTCTACACACTTGCACAAACACACACAAAACAACTCAAGAGATCAACACAGTAAGTTTCTTGAAAATCACTGGTTGTAGCCACTGCTTAATGCCTTACGGAGCCAGTGAGCCTCTGAATGTGGAGCTGTGATCGCTGGCACAATTCTGGCAGAAACTGATGGCTCGCAGTCATATCTCCAGCTTTTGTTCTGTGCCACACAGCGTCTCAGTGGAATAGCGATCAGACAGCGATGCAGGCTGAGACATCATCTTTGCACCAGTTTTTTCTCAGGGTGATTGTGATGGCAGCAGTCTAGTACGACCTGTTGAACTGTGGTGTCACTGCATGTGATGATATTCTGCAAAATTTTATTGCTGCAACATGAGCTGACTCAGAAATGGAACATTGCACTCATATGGCTTTCACCTCTGTGTGACCTGAATGTCTAAGGAGGAACTTGTTGAAGATTGCCCCTGCCCACCATCAAAGTACTCTCTTTCACTGTGGTTTCTGATTGCACTAATTATATTGGTACTCATAAATTAGAAGACCAAATCCTGTTTCTGCTGTTCCCACTTGGTATGCTGTTTTCCATCAGTGTATATATGACAAAATTGAATTTCTAGCTCTCCCCTCAATAAACATTTGCACCTTTCAGAAAGACGTAAACTCTTTCACGTAACCTTACAAGCAAAGGAAAGAGCATGTTATTGCAAAGCTGAAAGCATGGTTCATGGACGTTGAACCCCTTTACATGTGCAGAACAGTGATGGAATAGACAGAGTTTGCTTTGGATAGTAAAGGAAATGAGCTAAGATAGGTTTTCCATTAGGGTCCCATTAGTTTTCATTATTGGTGATACAGTA
>VOQK01028045.1:0-20403 GCA_015052645.1 Benitochromis conjunctus
TTTCCCGCAAATAAGTTGACTCCCATGATGCTGAAGATGAGCCAGAAGATGAGGCATACCAGCAGCACATTGAAGATGGAGGGAATGGCTCCCAATAGGGCATTGACAACCACCTGCACACAGAAGTCATGACACATCTGTAAAGCTGACAGGCTTCACAGAATCTTAAAGTGATACACCACACTGTATACTCTGGCAATAGTAAAAAAAAAAAAGAAAAAAGGAAAAGACAAATGTGTGCCAACATGCACATCGACATCACACCTCATCACAGCTATGACTAATGCCAAAGATCCAACACAGTGAACTACATGGTAAAGGTGGGGGACAGAATCAGGAGAGGAGTCAGGAGATTGGTGAGATGAGTTTTAAATTTTAGATAAACATTGAAATGAACACCTTGTAGAGAAAGGAGGATGCCGCAAAATTTGATTACTGTAAAAAGAAAAATACATAAAACATAAAGAAATCATGTTACACACGCAACAAACAATATCCAAAACAGTGATATTGGCATGGAAACTAGTGTGGCACTACTGACGCACATGAGAATTTGTGCATGCAAATCAGGGAATACTCTGGCTACCACGTGAGGAAAGATGATCACTGTAGCACTGCTGTAAATCTAGACCACCACAATATGAAGGCAACTAATCAATACCTGCTCCATTGATTTCAGCAGCCGACAAAGCTGTCTCTTCAGTTACATAAGTTATCAGCCTGATAAGTGCATAGCACTGCAAAAAACTGTAATGCTGTGAGATATCACAAGACAATAGTGATATAAGAATAGTTCGATATTTTGGTAAATGCTTTATTTGTTTACTTTTTGTTTCTTGAGAGTTAGAAGGAATTCCTGACTCACTCGCGTAGTAGCACTTTATTTGATTTTATTTATTTCACAGCTGTTGTTTTTATTTGTTTAAGTTCTATATCCCTTCAAGTTCCAGCATTTTATCTTATTATTTTATTTATTTTATGTTTTGTATTACTTTTGATTACTTTTGATTTTATTTTCAAGATTGGATTCTGTGTATTAGCTTTGCAAAAAAACAAAAATATTTATTGAGTCAATGAAAACTAATTTACAATATTAAAATCAGCATTTTTTTTTTTTTACTTATGAAAACCACTAAATAATGGGGTTGTAATTCTCAGCAAAAAATTACCCCGCAATGTCAAACTATTCCTTTCATCAAAATTCTGCATCACTGGTGTATATTTGAAAAGTTATTGTAAGTAAAAGTGATTTTATCAACTTGGAGAACAAAATATTCAAGCTTACCAGGACGACAGATGAAGGCAGGAGAAAGGGGATTGGGGAAAGAGAGGAATGGTTGCATGCAACACTTTTTATGTCTCCCAGCGACAATGTTTTGAGCACCTTGTTGAATCTGTGCTACAATAATTAAACAATTTCTGAAGGCAAAAGGTGGCCCACCTAGAGCTAACAAGGTATACCTAATGAAGTGGAAGTGAAGAGCTTTTGTTCTGTAGTAGTGAGCTAGTGCTAGATAGCGCACCGAGACTCTGAATGGTTAAGCATTTTCATTTTCAACAACTCTTACCCTCATGCCCTCAAAGCGTGACAGGGCTCTCAGTGGCCTCAGAGCTCTTAGAGTTCTCAGAGACTTGATGGCACCAAGTTCATTAGCACCTAATGCGTTGGCGACCAGACTGACCAGTGAGACCTAGAACACATGCAAACTCAAACATGTCATGAGCAAAGAAGAAATATTACACATATTAATCAAAGACAGTGCACTTTCATTCTATGTCTCAACACAACAAAGAACTGATGAAGCACTGTGTAAGCAGAGTTTCAACCTACATCAACAATTAGGAAGTCCAACCAGCACCAGGCATTTGTGAAATACTTGGCAAATCCATATGCCACCCACTTCAACAACATCTCCAGAATAAAGATGTAGGTGAAAATTTTGTCTGCAAACTCCAAAACTGTTTTAATAGTCTTCCTCTGCTCAATGTAGATATCCTCAAATGCCTAAATGTGTGGAAAAAGACAGGCTTTAGTAATGCCAAACATGCACATAATGAAAATTCCATTAAAAATATAAAAAATATGCTGCAGGAAATATCTCAGGATTTGTCCCAAAACAGGTGTGAGAACAAACCATTAAAGATACTGATTTAGTAATATTATATTAAAAACTATTCAAACATGAGCAGTTTGAAAATCTACTGCTTGATGAGGGATGCTAGATAATACAGCTCACATAAATATACAAAAGAAACCAAATTAGTTATCCAAATGCAACATTTGCTTCTTTCATGTAAATACTTACAAGAGCCCCACTGCTAAGCAGGATCATGAAGATAATAAAGCTCTCAAACCAGTTGTGCTCCACTATCCGATAACAGGTTTTTCGTAGTGTCCACCATGTTTTCCAAAAGCCCACATTTACATTTACTTGACAACAACGGAATGTCTGCACACAGACTGACAAAAGACAAGGCAGATGAGGTTTTAGTCATGGAAAATGCAGATTCAACTTAAATTTAAGGTTAGGTAGATGGTAAATTCACCAGCAGGGAAACAGGGATCGGGATCCATAGTTTCTTCTAATTCCAAGTCTACAGAAATTGCTCCCTCTCCAGCTGGTACACCATCCACTGTGCTTCCCTCTGAGGAGCTGAACTGTCCATCATCATCATCATCGACAATCTGTTTATGAGATCGAGAATGTGGATGAAAAACTGCTGGGTGAGCAAATATAACAGAGCCAATGAGTAGTACTATTTTCTCACAGAAATAGTTATAACATATGATGGTTACATTAAAGCAGATATATGATCACACACAAATGCACCACAACACACAATAGCGTAAGCACCAAGAAGTCTGCATTACAGTTTTTACTGTTGTCCTGCTCAGTTCCATGTTACTGGAGGAAGAGCATAGATAGATAGATAGATAGATAGATAGATAGATAGATAGATAGATAGATAGATAGATAGATAGATAGATAGATAGATAGATAGATAGATAGATAGAGTGTGTGTAAATGGTAAATTTAAAGCCTGACAATGCTTTGCAGTAGCCATAAGTTCGCTCCTTCGGCCTGTTGTTGTATAGTTATCTGCAGGGCGTGTCTCCTAATAGCTAGTATGAAAACAGCTTGAATGTCTTCCTGGAGAATGCAGAAGCACTTGGCTGCCCTGGGACCAGCTAATGCAGGACAGGGAATAATGTAAGCATGTTACTGTGATAAACTGTATGCCCTACTGTTAATGTAATGATGCTTTGTGCATCTATTCTACAACTGTACATCTGAAAAAAGGAGCTTATTGTTACATTTGGGGAAAAAAAAGAGTCACAAAATCAACACGATATGGTCGATTTTAAAAAACAAGCTATTTTGAATAATCGACAGCACTGTGAGCAAAGCTAACTCACTGTGTTCTGAAATCCAGAAATAATTGCTAATTACCACTGTGTTTTATTAATCCTCAAAAATACACTCAACAGGCACCATATTAACACCTTTAATGATATTTACCATTAAAAAAATATCCTTTATTTTTAATGGTACTCTGGACTATAGTCCATCAGTATAATCACTGTAAAAAGAAAGCATTCCTTTTAGGTGCTGTGTATCAGGACATAATAAAACATTGGGTTAATACAACCTCAGATGAACTTCAAAACGTTCTATATTACACACTTCCAATATTTATTTCACACAACCTAGGCCAAAATGCAGAAGCAGATTGTGAAAAACTACACCCTTATTGCTTCCATAGGAATAAAGAGTGTGAGCACCAGCAGGGTGCTAACCAAATGCACTTGATTATTTAATCAACAGCAAGTGTGAGCACATCTATAAAAGCAGACGTTTTGGCAGTTTGCGGGCCTGAGCACTCAGGTTCGTGTTAACACAATGCCGAGGAAAGGCATCAGCAGTGAAGTTAGAGACGCATTTGTTACTTCCCATGAATCTGGGAAGGATTATAAGACCATTTTGAACAAATATGAACTCCATCATTCTACAGTGAGAAAGTTTAATCACAAGTGGAAATCATTTTAGACAGACCACTCCTGGCTGAGCTTGCCAGGAGTGGACATCTCAGCAAATTCACCCCAAAGTCATGCCACGCAATGCTCATGGACAGACTGCATCTCAGACTATAGGCCTCATTTAGCACATTAAATGTTAACATTTATGACACCATGATTAAATAAAGACTAAACACTTATGGCTTGTTTGGAAGGATTGCGTGAGAAAGCCTCTGGTCTTTAAAAACAACATGCCAGCATGGCTTGCAAAATTGAATTTGAACAAACCACAAGACTTCTGAAACAATGACCTTCAGAAAGACTAACCACATCAATAAATCTACAAGAGAATGGCTATAAAAAGATATGTTCATACATGAGGGCCTTAAGCACTGTTGTACACGAGTGGGCCAAAATTCCTCAACACTGATGTCGCTGACTAATAAAGCCATACAGAAAACAGTAACTTCAAGTGGTTCAATAAGTTTAACTGAATCATGGGGTGTACATATCACATGCTACTTCTGTATTTTGGCTTAGTTTTTGTTAAATAAACAGTGACCCTGTGTAATATAACACGTGTTGTTGTTCATCTGAGGTTGATTAATTTTAAGACCTGGTAACCTGATTATTTATTTCTGTTTTTCCCTTATGTTCCACAATGTAAAAGCTTGGACTTGACAGAGGGTGTTTCTTTACCCTAACGTGTTCTTAATATTTTGTTTAATCATTAACACACACGAGGGAGGGGGAAACATATTTGAAAAAACAATCCAAATAATAAATACATACACGGACAGCAGCAATAACAATGCAACAGTAACATTATAGAGACTCAATATATTCCTTTCCTACAACACAAAACACTGTCCTCTTAGTAGGAGGATTAAGCTCCCCAGCACTCAGACTTAAATGGCTCATAATGTAATCTGCACACTGGTATTTTCCCATCTATATGGTCTCTTCTTGTTAAAAGGCTATGGTATATAGGCAGTTAGGGAAAGCATCATGATACATGCCATTGCCATGACTGTATGTTGTAGGCTAAGTCCTTCACTTCACTTCACTGCACTGCACTTCACTTCACTTCTTCTATTTGCACACAATAAAAGAATTGAAAAAAATAAAACCCAAAATGACCAGTGTCAATATTTTTAGCGCCCTGAAAAAGTGACTTTTTATTGAGCCATACTACAAACCTCAGCCGTGCAATAATGTGCTCGAACTTTTCCGTGTTCAAAGCTTGTAAAGTTCAGTTAAACCTGAAGGTTATCTTCCAATTCACGCACAGTATGAAAACCTCAGCAAGGGTTTGAGCTATCACTTGAGACAGCATCTTGCCAAAAACAAAATAAATGAGTTTAGACAAAGAGTTTAGAGAAAAGCAATTGTTGGTGCTTACTAAACAGGAGATGGATATACAAAGTGATCACTGCATTTCCAAACTGTCAAGAACTGAAGAAATTTCCTCAAGAAATTCAAAGAGAGCCACACAAAACAGAACAAGCCTGGCAGATATAGCAAGACTCTGGAAAGAAACCAGAACAACTGCCAAGATACTATAATTTTGAACCTGTTAGTTTTAAGTGTTTGTGAAATAATTTTGTTTCTGTGTGCAAAGTAAAATATTGTAAGAATCCAAAATCAAACTAGGATGTTTGGAAAGGATGTGGAAATGAACACTAGGATGTGTTAAAATTCCTTTCTCTGTTAAACGGGACTTGGAAAATACTTTAAAAAGTCAAAGATGCCTAACAATTCTGTCCTTTGCTGTATGGTAATGGCATACCTCATTTCCCTCACCAACAGTGTTCTTTTAAACCAAAGTCCTATGTGATTGCATTACATGTCATAAACATTTAACTTGCAATGTCATTTAAAAAATGTGCTTTAAAACAGAAATCAGGAATCTAGAGAGAGCAGTTTGACCAACAGGATCCTTACCACAGGGCATCCTATTGCATCTGATGATGCACTGCTGAAGTCCTCAGTGTTAAGATTTTCAAAGTCAGACTCTCCGATAGCAATAGGAACAGTGACAGTCACGCTAGGGTTGTTGATGAACGACATTATGGAATCATCACTCTTGCTGCTGACTATGTATTTGTCTCCACTTCTGTCCACACCGATCACCTCTCCATTGCCGTGATTGGGGATTCCGTTTGGCCCTAAAGGTTTGTGGAGATCATCCAGAGATTTTTCCTCATCCTTGTTTTGTTTCTTATCTCTGAGGCAGGCACTGCTGCAGGTGCTTCGAAGCAACGACTTGGTGAAGGCAATGCCTTTGTGTATGCGTGCAATGGCAATTTGCAAATTGTTTGACTCAGGGTCATCTTCTTGCTTTGCCAGGTTGTCAGCACTGAATGAACTCAGCAAAAGGGCCAAGAAAAGGTTCAGTACCTATAAGGTAATGTTATACAAGACAAGATTTAACTGATAATAACAAAAGAACACATATTACTGTAAAACTGAATTATGAACAGGTACTAAATTACGAATTACATTTTCAAACAGATTAATTAATTAATAATTAATTAATTGATCATAAAATGTAATGTACCACAAGGTTTCCTATAACCATGACCATCATGTAGAGAGTGAGACACTTGGGAATCCCAGCCACTTCCATACAATCCCACATGGTTTCTATCCACTCTCCACAAAGCACCCGGAAAACAATGAGGAATGAATGTAAGAAGTCACTCATGTGCCAACGAGGAAGAGTGCAGTCCTCAGAAATTTTACACACACAGTCCTTGTATTTTTTTCCAAATAGCTGCATGCCCACCACAGCAAAGATGAAGACGATAATAGCCAAGACCAGCGTCAGGTTGCCCAAAGCACCCACTGAATTACCAATTATTTTGATCAGTTTATTTAGAGTGGGCCAGGATTTAGCCAACTTGAATACTCTAAGCTGTAAAAGAAGGGGAAAAAAGTTATTTCCTAACTCAAAATGCAACACAACATATAGGCTATTGCATATTGTTATAAATAGAAGCATTATAAATCCTTAGGAACTATGTAGATCCAAGTTGTTGTTTTTTTTAAGTGCTTAACCAGAGCTAGATGCAGTAAACCTTATGTATTATCTTTCTGTCAGCATGTCAGGGGTGTAAAATCTAATGGCTGAGTCACACTAGAGTAAAAATAGGATGGCAACCACCTACTAAGAGTGGGAAAAAAAAATCTGTGGTTGCCCAGTAATTGCATAGTACTAACCATTTCAAAGGCAATGAGATTGTAAGTTCATTGCACTTATTTGCAATAATTTTGGTCATGCCACAGTCTCCGACCACTATTTTCCTAGTCTGACTATAGCATTAGCTAACAAGGCCAAAGCTAACCAAATAAAAAGCATGGTGCTGAGTGGATGAAAATAGAGCACAAATTGTTTTGGCCCAAAGTGTTTTGCATGAAAGAGACTAGCCATGTAACCCCACTTGTGCTGATTAGCTCTGAATACCTAGAAACTGCAAATTGTTTGGTTCTTTCAAGTCATCTTAGTTAGACACTAGCAGCATCTTCTATAACATATTGTTTGATTATTTATTTGGTAATTCCTAACTCAACTCAGATTTTTTTGGTATTATTTGCCAAGTGACTTCATACACCAGTAAACACTGTGCAAGTTTGAATATACTGAACATAGGCAAACACTGCAATAAATGTATGTGTTGTCAGTTGGAATACACGGTTTGTATTGTTTATAACTTATATGAAGTGCTAACCAAACTTTATGACACATTTATACTTAAATACAGATAATTCCAAAGGTTTCACTTGCTTCTTGTTGCCAATTTAGATTACATTTAGACTTACCAATCTGAATGATCTCAAAACAGACATGTTCTTCAAATTTTCCAAACAAAGCTCTATCAAGCTTAAACTGACGATGATCCCATCAAAGATATTCCATCTCTCCTGAAAGTAATAGTATGGATCCAGTGCAATCACCTTGAAGACCATTTCAGCCGTGAAGATGCCGGTGAATATCTTTACACAGGCACACACACACACACAAAACAAACCAGTGAACATTAATAAAAATCAATCGATATTTATATTAAAAAATTATTCTCTTAATTGAACTTACCTTATTGCCAACACCAAGCATGTCTTGGAACCCACGAGTCATTGGATAATGCTCCATGGCCATAAACAGTGTGTTGAGTGCAATGCAGATGGTGATGAATAGGTCCATAAACGGGTCCATCACGATTAGTTTAACAATTTTTTTGAATTTTAGCCAGCCTGGACAACACTCCCAGATGAGGAAGGTGTGGGCAAAATCATACCAGCAAGGAGGACACTTCTGCCTTGACTCTTCAAGTTCTGCTCGCAAAAAACATTTTGTGTGAAGGTACAATTTAACTTTTTAACACCACAGATATAGTCAGGATTGGCTATTCAAGCCATGGTGAAAAACACCTACCCTCCATTGTGGTGGTTATGACACTAGCAATACTATGAGCTCTCTGTCTAGTCTCTGGGCTCTGAAGGTAGTCCATATACCCCTGGTTTATTCCTCCAATGCTCTGTCTATATTCTGTGTCAGTAGTGTCAGCCTAGGGATAGAAACAATTTTTACACATAAAATATAACCATACAAAAGTATGCTGCATTTTACCATGGGAAAACAACAGCACAAACATAAATATTTATCATCACATAACATTTACTAAACACATTTAAAAAAGCAGAGGAAATTGTTCCACAGAAAGCTGCATATCTTTAAACTAAAATAAATCCAAAAAGAATATGTTACAGTAAAGCTCTGGGATAGCTGACATAGAATTGACATTCTGGTCAGATAGTTAGAAGCTACAGCTATGCCTGCCAATCATTGTCCAAAAGCACAAAGCAGCAGTGTAAATTAAAAAGCAAAGACTCTGTTAACTTGAGTCATTTCAGTGACCATCATTGTATCATTGACAGACCCAGGAACAGTTTAAGCTTAGGTTAAAATTCCAAGGTTTATTAGAGTTTTGAAAAGTTGTGAGTTGCATGCTAAGCTGCATAGCTTGTTAAAATAACTAAGAAACCAACAGAACTAAAAAACTCTGCAGTGCTTTGAAAACAGGTTCAGCCAAAATGACAGACATAGTTTGTGACATACTTGTGTAATAAAATGTGTGTGTAAAAGACAAAAAGGCCAAAATAAACAAATGAAAACAGAGCAATACTATAAGCAAATGATTGGGCTGTCTGGGCTACAGAACCCTTTCTTACATTGTCTCCAGTGGAGGCCATATCTAACGTCATTTTAGGTGGAAGGAGCCCCCCGGGTGATGAAGGGAGTGCATTCCTACCCACCAGAGACACAACGCCATTGCAGTCTACAGAGCTGTGCCTGATCTCACGGGGCTGAAATCTGCGATGGGAAAAGAAGCTGCACTGGCTCATACTGCTGCTGCGTCGATCACACCTTTGGGGAAGAAAAAAAGAGCCCCTCCGACTCAGGTTGTCCTCAAAAATGCTGTTCTCATCATCAGCAAATTCATTTTCTGAGCCCACATCCCGGGCTTGACTTTGGAAACTGAAAAGGCTGGTCTTGCTATTCCTTCTGGGTGAGAAGAGGGGTCCATGAAAACTCAGAAAGGACTAGGAGAGAAAGATAGTCTCCGATGGATGTATGATACATGACAATCAAAAAGAGGACAGAAGAGAGAGACAACGATCTTCATATGTACAAATGAAGAAAAAAGGAACGATTTCTTTGGTGAAAAAAACTTCACGATGATGATGATGATGATTTCAATAAAAATGCAAAATTAAAACTATTAATGAGAACAGTAAAGATCATGATAATGATCATGGTGGTGGAGAAGGAAAGCATGATGATAATGGTGATGATGACGATGATCATGATGAATTGTTGCAAGAAGGAAATCGCTCATAAAAAATATATCCTGGTGATGGCATATGATAGGAACTAAAGAATTTGATGAAGACATAAGATGATGATGAAAGTGATGAAACCGATGGCAATAAAAGTGTGATGGCAGTAAAGAAAAGGTTGCATTCAGATTAATGACATGAGATAAAAGAAGTCAAAACATTTTGTTAGCAGCGCATGAATGTTCAGAAAAGTTAGCAAATCCATACCGAATATCCTAGAACCTAAAAATTTATGACATAAAATTACAACCTAAAAAAATCAAATGGCTGCAATGTGTAAGTTTAAACATGGTAGCCACATTGTCAGTCCATTTGCCTCTCCTGCCTGTTAGTCATTTTGAGCCCTGCAAGAGGTTGACAAAAGTCAGTCAATCTTCTCGCTAGCAAGGGTTCAAAGAGCTTTCTGAAAATATATCTGTCATTCAAATTAAAGAGAGTGATCACAGACTGTCATTTTTAATCTTCTTGAATAAATCACTGAAACTGGAGTGAATTTAACACTGGCACTGTCAGTATTTTTACATCATTTTGAAATAAAGTTATATTGAAAAATGTTAGCAGTGAATAATTCAGCATTTTGAATACTGCATTAAATGCCACTATAATTTGGCAATTTAAATAAAAAATAAGATTAATTGAAATTATGGAGAAAATGGATTTGCCCAGTTGGAACAAATGCAACTTAAATAGAATACACTAATTTGCAAAGCACATAAACCCAAATTGTATTCACAATGGAAGATCAAAAACATAAAAGTGCCATTTAAGAAATATAATAGTTGAAATCTGAAATTCGATGCCAGCAATACATCTCAAAAAAATTGGGACAGGCCCAGGTTTACCACTATGTGCATCCTCACTTCTTTTCCAGGCTTTTTGTTGCCCCCATTTTTGAAACATAAGGCTGCCATCAAAATGAGCTAATAATTTTCATTAAATAGTAAAATGCCTCACTTTAATCAGTTAAATATGTTTCCTGTGTTCTATTGTGAATAAAATATGAGTTCCTGAGATTTGTAAACATTGCATTCTGTATTTATTTACATTTTGTACATAGTCCCAACTTTTTAGGATTGTTTCATTTTAGGGTAATTTACAATAAATTAGTAAAGATATCATAATGAAGTACAATGAAGACATGAAGATGTGAAAAGAGCTTTAGAACTGAAAAGATAAGATCGCTTTCATAGCATAGAAAAATACCTGATGTGCAGATGAGCATTTCATGTCGTAGCTGAGCAGGTTTGCATCCACAGAGAAGCGACTGCGAGCCCTCTGCATGCTGTCCTGTGACTCAGATTTAGGAAGTTTTCCCTCGGTCTCTTTTCCTTCTTCCTCCTTTTTTTTTTTCCGCCTGTTGCGTCTCTCTTTTGCACTTTTGGAGCTCAGCTTAGAGGCATCAGAGGAACTCTCTGTGCCACCAACTTTATCACCGGCCTCCCCACCCACTGCTGCAGCAGCAGCTAGTGTTGCCTAGAAGAGGGAAGATAAGACACTGATGGTAAACAGGCTGATAAATGTCTGATTCTTGATGTGAACCTCCTGGAGAGTTAGGCCCATTCTGCATGAGTGCATATGTTCTCACTCTGCCTGTGCAAGCATCTTCCAGGTAATCCAAATGCTTCCAAATGTTATTGGTGGAGATTTAAAACTTTCTGCAGGTGTAAAGAGTTGTGTTGTTGATAGTGATAGACTTGCAACCTGTCCAAACATGGACCTCCCCAAGAGAGAGGCAAGTCTTAGATGGAACAGGAGACAAAATCGCGAGACCTTAGCTGAATAAACGGTCATGAAAATGTGTGGATGGATTTTTATACTGGTAAAATATCAACATAGAAAGAAAAAGTGCCCTAAATTAAAAAGAGAAAAGCCCTCGAATGACTTTTTAGGTTTTAAATCACACTTACCACTTAAATGTGTAAATATTATATAAAATTATCACACAACCAGCATACAGTTATTTTTTAAAAAAAGGCAAAACTGATAGAATTTACACTCTTCAAAGAAGATGCAGTTTGACTTAACTAGGATTATAATCTTGAGAGAAATTTAAGGAGTCAATCAATGTACCTGAGCTTCCTCTTGTTGTTGTCTCAGCTGCTCAAGCATGGCCTTAAACTCCTCCTCCTTCTCCTGAGCTTCCTTTGCAGCAGCCTGGTTTTGTTCCTCATAGGCCATGGCTACAACTGCCAAGATCAGGTTGATCAGGTAGAAGGAACCAAGGAATATTATGAGCAAAAAAAAGATCATGTAGGGCTTTCCAGACACACGCAATGTCTGCAATGAAAAAAACAAACAAGATTTTGGTGAACTTACATTTAAAATACAGTATTAATACTTAACATAAAACACTAGGCTCCTGTATTTCTTTTTCTTATCCTACCTTTTGTTTTGTTTTTTTGCAGTATTTTATGTGCCTGCCTTTGACCGACATGGCTATACTGTGCTAAAGCATGGAGACATGCAAAAATCCACCCTAATAATGGGAATATTTTAAAAGTTATCTAAAGATTGCACATGTTAACTTATATTTTCAGAATTTTCTAACTTTTAAAACTAAAGATGATAAAAGTGAGGGATAAAAGAAAAACACAGCTGAGCTTGGTTTCAAATTTCAACATCTAAAGCCGATGTCTTTCATTGATGTTCACATTGATTTTCTATCATTCATCACTGCTGTTGAGTAACAGAAACAAAGATTAGAAACTTGTCAGCTAATTTACTACAAATCCAGCCTGTTACTCCTCACTGTTTAACTCCTCTAAACTCCACATTTTCGTATTCAGAGTGTGTAAAAACCTTAAACTCTGAATGCAGCATTTTGCATTTATGCTATTTCTTGCTCTAAAACTGAAATAGCCACTCTACCATCTGTGTATTTATGCTGTAGCAACAAAACATAATTGCCCTTATATTCATTTGCCTCAGACCAAAACTATATCAGCCAAATTATCTGGTAGTACATTTAAAAATACCAAAATACAAAAGTTATGACATAAATACATTGCAAAATTAGTTACAGTGACACACTGGGCTTTAGTGTTTAATGAAGTTAAAAGTTTAATAAAGCTGCATATTTCTTACATTTTTTTCATCAGTAAGATATATTAAGTACTTTTTTATTTGTTGGATTGCCAAATCCATATGTGTATGAATATATGTAAATATTACTTTACATATAACTATCAGACAAACAAAACCATCTCTGTCCCATTTCACGTTCAAGAAATGCAAACATTTGACGACTTATTATTAGCCAAAGTTAGTGTTTAAAATACCTGCTTATGGGAGTGTTATTGTATTACTGTTTGCTTTTCTTGATAATACAATGTAAGCAGTAGCCTATTTGCTGAACACATGGTTTTTTTTGCAGCCATTGAAACTATGTTTGCCTATGTTTGACTCTTGTTTTCCTTTGACCAACATGCACCTGCATGGCATTTAGATGTTTGTTTAAACAGAAAGCTCTGAATGCTCTCTATAATACTGTGGTAGGAGAATGCGTTTCCCATAAACATAGCAGGCACTGTCACTTCATGTCCTCAGAGAAGAAATTATGGCGTAATCTGAACCCAATGAGGTTAAAAGTGTTTTTAAAAACAACCAAAGATGTTTTAAAAGAAACAAAGTAAACTAGACTATGCAATTTCTGGAGAAATTGCAGTGGTATCGTTGCTTGTAGTTTGCTTCTGGTGCAGCAAAAAAGCTGAAAGTAGGTTGGAATATTTCAGAAATGTATAAAATTTCAAAAATCTTAATAGAAGCACCCAGAGCACAATCAAGCTTGTCTTTTGATGCATGAACAGTCTGTCTGCAACAAATGCTATCAGACTAGTTAGCGAGTGAAGAAGAAACAAATATCACCGACAACAATAGCATTTTTAGCGTACCTGCTGGTAAAGGTTTTCCCAAAAATCCTGTGTCATCAGTCTGAACAGAGAAAGGAAGGCCCAACCAAATGTGTCAAAACTGGTATAACCATAGTCTGGGTTCTGCCCGACTTTGAAGCACATGTAGCCCTCTGGACAATGCCTGCAAGAAATCGACTCTGTTAAGCTCTAAAGGAACTGGCTCATATTCAAAATGAGCCAGTATCTTTGCCAATCTGACGTGTTTTCTATGTTATGTTGTTGATAGAATTTGGTTATATAAGGAAATTGTTGCATTAAGTTATTAGTTATATTTTACACATCATCCCAACTTTTTTGGCATTGGAGTTGTGTTCAATATGCGCTGTATTCAGTACTCTAGTAACTGGAGAGGAAGCTTGCTTACCCAGCTCCACTGCTGTTTCCACAAAGTAATGGATGTTTGTTGTTCGAAGGAAGGTAATAATAAAGACCTGATTGGAAAAGAGGGAAAATAGTAGTATTTAATAGCAGTGGGTTGTTACAAATGCTAACAACAGCAGTAGAAATGGGGTACAGCTCTGCAATGTACCGCAGTGATTCAGTAAATTATCTCAACTAGCTATGATTTCTGTATTGTAAAGTAATGTAAGTAAGATGATGTCTGGAATCAAATACTTACTCTCATTAGTCTCATTTTTAAGGTTCACAAAGTCCACAAATTCCATATCTGTGTTATTGTCCCAAAAGCTTTTTAAAAATTCTTCACGTATGCACTTATTTTTCAGATTGCCCATAAACAGTTGTAACCCTATTAGGGCAAAGACACTCAGGCAGAAAACTGTGAGAATCATCACATCAGCGAGCTTCTTCACTGACTGGAACAATGCACCAACAATGGTCTTTAGGCCTGTCAAACACAAAATCACTTGCAGTCAGTCAAGAGACAGTAAATATTAGTAGCAGGAAAAAAATACAAAGTGATGCCAGTGAGCTTTGCCTTTAGGAGTAATCCACTCCTAAAGGCATCCATATTTTTTTTCAGTATATTCGTTTTTGTTTTTTGTCTAAACCCAGCACCAGCACGATTTATTTTTTTTCACTGCCATCTACAGAACCACCTATAAGGTGACATGGATCTTTTATAGGTTGGGATTGTTGAGGACTGTTCACTTTCATATTGGTGAAACATCATATGAATTTGGTACTGGTGGGTCCATAGCTGCTCAAGGGGCAATTGGAGGAGGGTATTGTTAAACCATGAAAGAACAAAACAAAAATGGTAACTGCTTACCTGGAATGACAGAAATTGCTTTGAAAGCTCTTAGTACTCTGAATGTCCGAAGGACTGAAACATTGCCTAGGGATACAAACTCTGTTACATACCTGCAAGAAAAATGTGAATGATTTTACAATATGTACAGAGATGACAATAGATGTACCATAGAGTCATGAAAAACAGCAATAATGAAGCTACAATCAGTACCAAAAAATAACACCAACAAGCAATGTCTCTGTTTATGAAAGCCTGATTATTTTTTTTCTTGGGTTAATTCATGTGTGGCAAAAATTACAAAAGTGACAGATAAAGCCCTGTACTTACGCCATGACAATGACAGAGAAATCCAGCCAGTTCCAGGGATCTCTTAAAAATGTGAACTTTCCTATACAGAACCCCCGAGCTAAAATTTTAATGAGGGATTCAAAGGTGTAAATAGCTGTAAATGTGTACCTGTTAGAAAAAGGAATACCAGTTACTCTTCACAAAATCTACACTGTGCGTATGTCATGCATGTTTGTAAAACACGTACTCCACATTCTTTGCCCAGTCAGGTGGACTGCTCAGTGTCATAAATGCACAGTTGGTGAGAATAGTGCACATGATCACCATGCTGAACAATTTACAGGCAGTTGTCAAGGAAGTAACTGATTTTATTGTGAAAGTAAAATAATTTTTTCATATAAATAAAGTACCAAAGTGAACATGTAACCCTGTGCTTAGGTCAGCAGACAGCTCAACATCAACATTATCCATGCATATCAGATTCACATCCTAATGAAAGGATATGAGTGTACCAGAATCTGAATTGATATCCTTCGTACAGGGTTGAAGGTGCTCAGGAGGTACAAGGCTGGACTGGCATTGAAGCGAAAAATGACCTTTCCTTTGTTTAAAACTATGAAAGTCTGGGAGAGAAGCAGAGAGACATTTATGCATCTTTATATTCTTATACATGTGGATTCTCTTTGGCTGTCTTGCATTATATCATTATAGTTTACAAGAATATATAACATCATACAACAATGTGCAAAGGTCTTGAGCCACTCCTCATTTCTTTATGTTTAAAGCATTTTAAACATAAAGAAATGACGGGTGGTTCAAGACCTAAACTTTGACCTTAGTGTTCAAGGTTAAATTCAAACAAACCTACCTTCTGATTACTGTAGCACGGATCCAGGTCCTCCAGTGGTATTGACACCAGACCTTGAGGAATGTCCCCATATACAAGAGGGAGTGATTTGCCTGCCTCCAGGTCACGGTTTGGTCTGAGCTTAACTTCATTTTTGCGCTTTTTCTTCTCTCCCTTGGGTTTCTTGGCATTCTCTTCGGCAATCTGTTTTTCGATGGCTTTAAGTGACTCACGGGTAAAGGGACGGAAGCTGTCTGGACCTGGTGGTACAAGCAGCTGTTCCATCTTTTCATGCTGCACCTTCAGAGTGAGCAGCTAGCCTCCAGCAACAGAAAGGCCTGTGAGGTTAGAAAAGACATGATATAGGGAGCAGTTTAAATAGCAGAGTTATATTTTTCTTACATCCAAAATAATTTGGCTAAAAATTTTGTTATGACTTGCCTCCCATTAATAATTTTTAATCGAGAAGAATGAACGGTGGGTTTGTTTCTGCTCTTAGGTCACAGGATAAAGGAAGCTATAATGAGCCTAGAGTTGGCTGTCATACATATAAATTCCTTTCAGCTATGGTAAAATTAGATCTAATTACCTGCTCGTCAGCAGATAAAATTAAGATTTTACATGACAATGATCAATTCCAGGTGAGACTCTTCAACTCCTCTTCCATCCCTCAAAATGGAAAAAGTCTGCTTTATCCTCACTGAGACAGAGCAGTGAGAGGAAAAGATCCATCCTACTAATAGGCCTGACTAATATGATGTGTTAGAAAGACCTATGCACTATTAAATATGAATGCTCCACAGACTGTGCCGTACCTCTCTCTGGGTTCCCTGCCAGAGAGAGTTTCAGCATGATTCAAATGCAACAGTGTCAAAGACAACTTCGACATGTTGTGCAGTGATAAAACACATGCAAGAAATCAATCCCAAAATCAGTGGTCAATCAGCTGTTCCTATCATCGAGTTATACATGTGTGATGTAATTATAACAATCAAGGGAGAACTTTTTACTTCCTACATTTTCAATGAAATATCTCTAGTCTCTACTCCTTAAATTATCAAATGAGCCTTGTTACTTTAAAGGGTTTAAGACATTTGAGGAGTATTATCATTTCACTGCACACTTTCAAACATTAAACTGATTTGAATCTAAATAGAGGAAATAATAAAAATACAAACGACAACCCTATTGCCGTATCCATCCCCGTTGCTTATTGCACATAAAGAGAAGAAAAAGATTTAAAAAAAAAAAAAGCCTACTTAAATTATGTAGTTTTTAAATCTTTTACTGCTGAACATAATAGCAGTATGTTCAGGGTTAAAGTTGGCTGGAATGATCCAGAACAGTGTTTTTGGGGCTGATGCCAATAAGTTGCAGTCATGGTACTTAAGCATCTCTCTAGTGTCACAGTAGAGGATAAAACAGAGTAATGCTTCTTTAAGTGGCAGGAAATTTCAAATGAAACTTTCAAACAGCTCAACAAATATCAGCAAACACATAAGCTGTTTCTGTGCAGCGTGTCATAGAGTGTCTGCTAGCTAAAGGTACAGCTGCTGTATTTCTCAGGGAAATGTTTGTGAAACAAGCAAAAGACTCCAGGTTCATTACTGGAAGGAGACACAGGAAAGCTGGTGTAAAAATCTTCTAAATCAAACATACAGGCAAACTTGTGAATAAGGGGCAGTAGCTGGTCTGATATAAGAAAGTTGTAAAAAAAGGCTAGACCGGGAGAAGAAGACACAGCGTGTTGCTGAAGTTTCAGTACATTTTCTCCACATTGGGAAACATCTTGCAAAGGAAACTGAAGTATACTAACTTTCTGTTATTCAAAGGTTGAATAAAAATACTATGTGATTTAATGCAGGCTGTGCTGGTTAGTTTGCAGCTCTGTTGTTAGGTTTATAGTAATGCATTATGCTGGACTGGTGTAGAGCAGCTGTGGTGTTCATGGTCAGTGTTAGGTTACATCATGGGTAGCAGATATCAAATTAAATTTAAGATGATGCTAATTAGATTAACTCACTGAATTCCATCTTGGCTTTATACTTTCAAGGAATGGGAAATTACCTAGACATGTTATAGAGTAGAAGATAACTCATGTAGCATCTGCTATATGTGGGCAAGAGTAAATACTAAATTTTTAATTTGTTTTTCTCTACTTTTGTACAAAATGACAGATTTTCATCAGAATTAGAATTAAGCTTGAACTAAAGTTCATCTGTGGTTTTTATCTGTCAATTCAAATTCAGCATAAAAAAAAATCTAGGCCAGAGTTCCCACAGTAAAACCACCAGACCAGTGGCAGCTCTCTGCTACTCTCTTTTATGTGGTGAAGATGAGTTCGTTCTTATCCTGAGGAGGAAATGTTTAGCACAAAACAAGACCAAAGGAGCACTTCTCTAATGTTCTGGCCATCACAGTAAGCCAAACCTTCCTAATATTTAAAAATCCTGTACAGGTGATGCTGAAATGTAACAATAACCTCACTATTCCTTAAATAACTACACTCATTTGACAGTCATTTGATTTTGGCACAAACAACGTAAAATCATGGATCCATCCTGCCTCGTAACAACGTTTCTGGCTGCAGATGGTGATGTAATGGTATTTCTTAATATTGGGCCAAATGAGCATGGTTTTATAGGCTATGGGCTACCTGACCATTGATGATGAACCATGGCCATCCATTTGTGACCACAGTGGACCCATCTTCTGTTGACTGCTTTCAGCAGGATAATGCAGTGTCAGAAAGCTCAAAAAACCTCAAACTAGTCACTTGAACAAGACAATCAGTTTGCTGCACTCAAATGACCTCCACAGTCACCAGCTCTCAACCCAACAGAGCACCTTTAGGATGTGGTGAAATGGAAGATTTGCATCCTGGATGAGCAGCTGACAAATTTGCAACAACACATATGCACATATGACACTATGATGTCAAAACGGACCAACATCTCTCAGGAATGCTTTCAGGACCTTGACTCTATGCCATGTCAAATTAAAGTAGTTCTGAATGCAAAACGGATTTCAAACTTGTACTAGTAAGATAACTAAGAAAGTGATGAAAATAAAGATGTTTTTGTGTTTATTGTATCCATGTAGTCCTACAATATTCTGTCTCTTTAACTTATTATTAAGCTATTAAGCCTTTAAAAACTTATAAACTATAGTATTGAAAAATGTCCTTTCACAGTATAAATGTAAATCCTTCAGTACCAGTACAATATATTTTCCAGTCATTTGACACAAAATAATAATTGATCATCTAAAGAATCTATAAAGCGATAATTAAAAATCAGCAGCAACAGTAAGACATACTTAGCAAAAGTCTCATGATTATATGCAAACACGAAATAAACCTTGATTTCCTGTCGCTCAGCCTGCAGTGAGTAACCTCTAAAGAGGAATGCATCATTCTGTCAGTCTGTTCCCAACTCATTATACATAACTTGAGATATGAGCCACTACCACTTCAAAGCTTCAGTGTGCCCACTTCAGTTTATCAGTAGCCAGTCTGCATTATGAACTTTTGTGTACTGACCTAAGATAGAGAAATTTGTTCCCCCGACAGAACAGAATGCCAAAAAATTGTATTTGGAGTTGATTAGTCGCCAAATATTAGACTGACTCATGGTAATATGTTTCAATGGATGACTGACCCAGTGTATTAAACACTCACAGTGTCAAACGGAAGTGCAGTATTAATATTTTATGTACATTACTGCAACTTAATTTGTATGACCTCAAAGTGCATCTTAGTACTTAGATGAGATAAGAGGTGGTTTGTGACACACTCACATTTCTAGCGAACAACTAATGCCTGCTGCTGTCTCCAATGGGGTACGGAGTCAAGATTCAGTCTGGCATATCCAGGGCGTTGGCAGAATAGCTGTTAACAATCTCTGAAATAAATGCTTTTATGAACAACCTGTCAGACTACCATACGGTGCGGATAGGACTGAACAGGACACTCTCATCTCTAATTGACAACAATCTAATAAAGATGTTGACAGTGGGGGAAACAGGAAGTCATCTAAGATGGAGGGTGGGTTAATAATTGCTGCCATAGCCATTAACGTTTGTAATATATTGTAAACCGCAATCTGTTGTCTTGTCTTGTCTTGTCTTGTCTTGAGAGCTCAATCACGTTTTTCTACACAGGGCTTCCATAAAAGCTGATATCAGTAATGCGTATGTAGCTACAAAGACTATGCCATACTTCCAA
>VOQK01028052.1:0-10887 GCA_015052645.1 Benitochromis conjunctus
TTTTTATAATATCATCAAAAATATGTTTTTCTAATAAAAATTAATAGACTACAAAAGTGTCATTCATAAAGTACAGCAGGGCTTGAATTGTACTGTACATGATGACAGGTAAAATGTAATTATGTACTTGATTATTTGCAAATTATAATTAGAAATGATAATAAATAATTATAAAGGGTAAAACAGGACTGAGCCACAAAGGGTCTTCCAAATATTGAGCTGTTGATTAAAGTAGGAAACCTCAATAAGCCAACGGGGTGTTTTCATACTGGTCAGGTTACTAGAAAGGTTTGAGAAAGCAGACCGGAAATATACTCACTTATTAGTAATCGTTAAGAATGGCCTCTAAAAACTGTATGTCTTTGTGTAACATGTTCAAGCTTTTATATTATATACAATATAAAATTATAAGAAGACGAATTACAAAACAAATATAATTTTACTCATAAGCTTTTCGCTGGGCGTAAAATTTTATCTTCTATGTCGCAAAAAAAAAAGTAAGTAAACTAATTCGAAAATTTTATTCAGAGGAAAGTCATTTCTGGCATGCTATTAAAGCTGTCGGTCAGAATGACAGAACAAATACATAAATTAGTATTAGTAATAAATAAAATCTTCTGATGGTTTGTGCACATAATCTACCTGGATGCTGGTGTATTATTTAGTAAGACTCTAACTATATTTTGGCATATAGCTTATTAGATGTTCTGTCTCATAATCGTATTTAACTGAAATGTAAAAGTCTAATAAAGCTGAAATAGTTATCGCCACAAATCAAACGTTTTTGTAGCTGAAATTAATACGATGCAAGTGACTCCGAAATCCGTTCCAGTTGATATTTCAGAGATGAAAAACAAAAAGATCGTTTAAAGCAATGCTCGTTTTATTCAGAAGCCACATACTTGGATCTGTCGGCTGAATGTGGATGATTTGCCCTTGATGAACCATTGCGAATGAAGCATAAAATTGTCCCCCTCTCCGCCCCGGTGCCATCACTCGCAGGCTATATTCATATCCAAATTGCATTATTGTCACGTGTTAAGCCCCACGCCCCTATTCTTGCAAACTCTTTTTTTTTTTTTTTTTGTAAGAAAAGAAAAAAGCAAATAAGCGCACTAACTCGTTCATGTCATCAACATAATCACTTGGGAGAGGTCTCGAAGGCAGGAGATCTGTGTCCCATCCTCTCAGGGAAGACGGGTTTGTGTAACTCTTCTCAAACCTGAGGGGAGTTGTGGAGTGTTTGGTCAACGACAGTGCTTCCTGGAAAAGATCTGAATCGTTTTATAACCAAACCCAGCTGCGGTCTGGTGTGCGCTGCAGTCTCCGCGTGCATGTATGTGTGTGTGCGTGCGTGTGGATGTATATGTGAGAGTGTCTATTTTCATCTGAATGAGGTAGAAGGAGAGGAAGGGGTTTCTGCGCTTCCCTTTCCAATAGAGGGAGAGATAGGGGGAGAGAGAGAGAGAGAGAGAGCGAGAGAGAGAGAGAAAAGTTTGGTCTTGTTCTCCCTTTCACTCTTTTTTTTAGGCATGAACACTGAGACCTTCGTTTCATACAGCGATATGACATCCATGGATTCATATTATAGCTCCTCTGCTGCGCAAGGTAGGGATCACCAGACGGACCACTTTAGGACATTCCCAGCTACTGACACCAAATACAGCCCCGCTGCCTTCCTGCCCAACAAAGGTCAGGCTTACGGAGAAAAGTCCAGGAGCCCCTTCCAACAGGAGTGCCAGTCATTGGATGCCGCCGCAGCTGGGCAAGGCACTTTCAGCAAATACCACCTCTTCATGCAGAGGTCTTCTTGCAAAACACCCCCCGAGGAGGACAAACTGCACCAGGAGAGGGGACACAACGGATCGCTCATCCCTTGCTACGGTGAGTGGGGAAATAATTAAGATGAGAAAAGAAGAAAAAAAACACATATCAGAGTTTTAATCTTGTGTTTTGAATTTAAAGGAGAGAAATCGAAAGGGCCTGTGTATCAAAGGGCACGCTGTGCAAATAAAAGCCACCGCGGTCGCTCAGCATCAGAGTGTTTTCTCCGGAGGGAGTCCGCGCGGCGTTAGTTTTACGTCTGATTTCTCGATTAGGCACACTTGCTTTGAACCTGTCACTCACTGCTCCGCTTCTTCCCACAAACTCCGCGGGTAGCTATTAAGGGTTTAGGAGATTTGATCGCAAATGCCACGGATGCACAAGTGAGCAAGCAGCGCGCAGATCGGCGTGAATGGAGGACTGCTCGGATTAATCAAACCATTTATCCAAAGCTGGGTTTTTTTCTATCTTTCTGTCATCCGCAGAGATGTGAAACTCTGAGGCATTTAAAGTGTCAACTGCGGCATATGCAGGCTCTCAAAGAGGCAGCGGTTCTGTGCGTAACGCGGTTAAGGAGAGCAATAATCTTCTCGACTATCAAATTGTCTCTTTGGCCATCAAAATTAAATTAGGGCGAATTTAATGCGATAATCTGCACTACAATCCTTAATATTGGAGTTGAGTCGGACAATTGAATTAACAGGTTTTCAGATGGCACAAATAGTGAGCCCCAAACTGATGATATTTTCATTTCATTGCGCCTCCTGATTGGATCCAATTAGTTTAATTGCGAAGGGGCGCTGCTGTAATTGGTGAATGATGAGGGTGTGAATAAAACTTTGACCCTCGTTAGGCGGGCGGCCACTTTTAAACAGGATTTTCTCCGCGCATAAAACGCCTTTAACCAACAGCGAACTAAACGAGAAACGATATAGAGCACTTCCTCCGCTATTATCTGTTTTCCCAGTTGTCCAAAAACAGGGGCGTCATTTTTTTTGGTTAACAATAAGAAACCGGCTGGTTTGGACTCATAAAGAACAAACACAGAACCAAAGCAAAGGCCTGACAGCAAGCACTCCTGTTCACATCCCCAAGATATAGATAAGCGTTCTCGCGCTTTCTATATCTATATCTCAGTAAACGTGATAAAATACTGTTCAAAAAAATGTATAACGTTAAAAAAAATTATATAACCCAAAAAGCGAGCTAACTCTGCAGAACATAGAATAAAATAAACCATAAAATAAATTCAAACGACAGTAATTGTTTGATGGGAGGCCTCTGTTGTGTCGCCTTTACGCATGAACTCATCCCTCCAGGATCGTCCAAAAGCACAGTCTGTTTACCTTTTTTTTTTTTTTAAATTCGATGGGGTTTAAGGATGTTTTGACAGTTTCCGGATGTCGGCCTCTTTATATCTTCATAATGTCAACAACATATAATTCTGCTCCTTTAAAATGGCTCTTAAGCTATTTATTACTCGCTAACTTTGGCGTAGATCTGATGGATCGAGAATAAAAATCGAAAGAAAAATTTTATATAGCTAATGTTGTGAACCGCAGTCATTACACCGATACTTTAACTACACTTTTTCTTCAGTCCCAAATTATGAATGACTAAAGAACCCAAATTATTTTTTAAAATAAACTTATTTATATAAATAAAAAAGATATATATATATTTTTTAATTAAAAGCTTAAAGGGGTTGTTGATATCATATTTGCTGCAGATGCACACAAAGCCTTTTTTTTTTTTCTAATGACATAAAGTTTTATTCCAGCTTTTTCGGTTTCACTGACTTTTCTTTGGTGCATTATCATTTTACCGCCAGCGTTAAAAACTTAAAGTGAAAAACATCTGTCAGGTTTTCAGGTTGTCGTGGATTCTGCTTCCTTCTGCGACCCAATAACGTCCAAATTCACAGCGAAGAAAGCAGGGGGGAAAATCATCTCCACGCTATCAGAGCTCGGGCATTAATACGACTCAGATGTCAACCTTCCCTGTTTGCTTTTATTTCTCTGCTCAGGCTTGACCCTCAGAGAGCCAATCCTCCTTTAAGTCTCCAGTTTGGAAACACGTGACATCCTGCTTGATATTTGCGGATCGCCTGTGTTGTTTTTTCAATCGGCGTTGCAGTTGTAGAAATAAAATCCAATTCCCTGTTTAAACGCATAATTCGTAAAATACTGGAGGAAAACTGTGTGAGTCCAGGTGGTGTGGGTGGCGGGTGGGGGTTCCCTGTGCTTATCAGTGGCTGCAGGTTTTTCACTGATTTCTGCAGCGCTCACTGACTCGACATAAATTGAACGCAGCAGTAAAATATGCCGAACTCGCGAGCCAAGGGAAGAATTTATAAACGATCCCTGATGTTTTTATTGGAAAATGCTGGACTGTTTTACTTCCTGGCTCATTTCTTTTATCAAACCTGTATTTTACACACTCACTCAAATTGTCAGAGATTTGCTGTGTTGTTATAATTTGTGGCTTGATCCCTTCAGTCAAAGGTGATGTGATGACTGGTCTCCGAGCTGTCTGAAGCGCAGGCTGCCAGCCATAACTGAGACACGGAGCTGCGTAACCGTCTAATAAACATTTACTTACATTAGAGGCACTGCAAACACGGCTATGTTGTTTATACTCAGCACACTGCCAATCATATTGTTACAGCAAATCAACAAGGCAGCTCTTGGAGCCCGAAGAGCGCTTTCAGCTCAGGCTGAGGGCTGACAGCCTGAGACCGACTGATAGACTGGGAGAAGAATATGAGAGAGAGCGCTGAAAGAGCAGTGTATGCTTAAAAACACTGTTTGAAGGCTGACTTAAAGCAACAGTCAGGGTACATGTCATATTTAATAATATTAAAATAGCTTTAAAAAAAAAAAAGAGGTAAAGTTGCGCGTTCACGTTCCTTGAAAAAAAATGAATTCATGAAATATTATTTGAAGGAAAAAACAAACAATTTTAATATACTGGAGATAAAATATTCCATATGGAGATTAATGAGTGTTACTACTGGATTTTTCCTAATGTTGTATGTCATTAGTTTCACCATAGAGCTCATAATGTATAAGATTTTACAGGCAAA
Source organism: Benitochromis conjunctus (assembly GCA_015052645.1). NCBI lineage: Eukaryota > Metazoa > Chordata > Actinopteri > Cichliformes > Cichlidae > Benitochromis > Benitochromis conjunctus. Next base: position 4,910 of record VOQK01028052.1, read on the forward strand.
ACATTATAATATTTGCAATTTCAGTGGTGTATCAGAATACTTTAATAATCCCTAAGAAAATTATGTGTTTGTCCAATAGGTTACACAAGCTCCAGAAACTTGAAATACTAACGATAAAGGACCTTAAAAATTGGTAATTATTTTCCAAAAAAAGAAATTTTGTCACCACCATAACCAGAAAAAGATGCTAGTGATCCACATACTCTACTGTATGAAAAACTATCCAAAATGGAGATGGATGGTGAAGAAATATAAATCTAGGCACCCAGTAGGTCACTTCATAGTCTTAAAACAGCCACCTACATGTCTTTGTGATCCTCTTCCTCTTTTGATGTGTCCATGTCTTCCCTCAGTGTCTCAGGGTGCTGACCTTTAGCTCGGCGTTCCTGCCCTCATGTGTTTGGAGAGGAGCGGGAGCTCCCCTGCATGCACACAGCAGAGAAAATCCATTTGAACCCCCCCTCCGAAACGCTCTGGTGTCAAAACAGAGCTCTTTGCAACATTTAGAATTGGACTCGCGCTTTACACGGTGCATGGTTAACTACCCCAGCATGACAAACTGCAGATGGGCGACAATTTAAAGGAGGAAAAAAAAGTTATTAGTAATCTCAAATGTGGCACTGGACGGATGAAAGAAGATATTTACCTCATTTTGTGTTCTGATGGTGGAGAGTGCCAATCCAGAATCTGCCATCATAGGTTTTAGACCATACCATATGATGATCTTCATCCTTATCACCACTCAGTGACCTCCTTGTGGCTTATGAGTTGGAGTGGGGTGAGGGTTATCTTCCATTAGAGAGTAAAGGTGGTCATTCAGAACTCCCACAACATAATTTGAGCCACCACATATCTTCCTTGTAGGGGACAAGAGCTGAGTTTTTTCCTGTAATTTGTCTCTCGTCTGTTTGTGACTCAGCTGTTGCGTGGAGGATTGTAAGCCTTCTTATAGGAGGTTTGTGTCTTATATGCTTTTTTTCTTTAGGTGTGCTAGGTAGTAACATTATTCACTAAAGACATACCGCTGGTGCAGGTTAAAGCTATAAAAATTTGCTGTTTGTTAACTGATTTCTTTGCACAGCGATAATGAAATACTGCTCTGCTGCCCTGCAGGTATTAATATTTCATAACCGACACAGGCAGTTAAGGAAATTATCTTCAGTAGGACCATCATTTACATAATGCTTTCATTGCCTCGTGAGGTTTTGTCACCGTACTCTTCAGGCTTTTTACATTTTTTTATATTCCTTAACCATTTTTAGCCCCACTACAACAATTTCAGCCACTCGTAATGGCAATCTGTGCTGATTGGTTCGAGCAGGGCATAATAAGAACCAGCCACGCAACCCAGACAACTGAGGCACACTTCAGCAACTCGGTGACATGAGTGGAGGTGACAAGGACTCAGGATCATTTTACCATTTAGCTTAAAGTTTGGCAGGGTAATTTACATTAGGCTCGGTTTGCATGGCCGAGTGAGAACAGCAGGGCAAAAAAAGGCTCATGAAGACCAAGACTTCCTTTGGTCTCTTTGTCACTGCTTCATGTAAACTGACCACTTACGCAGAACTAGAAGACTCCAGATTGGTTCTGAAATTTTTTTGTACGCTTATTGTTTTGTGAGGTGAATTATGGCAAAGGGCTCAAATTTCCAAATCCATAGCTTGTTGGGTTTTTTTTTTCTTTTCAGGATGTTTTTCTGTTGTGAGTTCTGATTTTTGAAGGCCAGGCACGTTCTGAAACTCTGATGACAACATAAACATAAAGTTCAGCTAAAACACACACAAAAATAAGCCTTTTCTTCACTTTCTTTATTATTCATTCTACAAACCATATTAATGAAAATTTGTGGTTCTTTTTTAATGTTAAAATTTAGCAGACTTATAACCTTATTTCAATTTGGTTTATGTTTTAGTAGAATTTCCTAGTTTTTGTGTCAGTGTCAGCATCTTTTGTAGGTCTGATCAGTTGTGGTATTTGTAGTATTTCTGCTGCTGGGGAATTAATATTTCCTAATCAAAGAGGCAACGCACTTTGGGAGTTTTTAAATTTCCAAACAGAGCTGCTGCAGAGCACTTTGTTAGGACTGAAGCATTTTGGATGTTTAGCTGGTGGAAACTGGTTGCACGTTGTGTTCTCAAATTGCTGTTTCACTTGCAGTTATTGAATCCTTGAGTGGAAAAAAAAGGGATCACGCATGTTTTCAACAAGGTTTTTTTTTTCATTTTATGTCTGTGCATTCCCACGAAAAAAACCAAAAGAAACAAATGTAGACCAGCAAGCTCTTCGCACTCGGAAGGAATGTTCTGTTTCGATCACACGACAAAAACATAAGATGGAGGAGATTCTGCTTTGTTCCAAAGTCTCGGAGAAACATTTGGTAGAGAACTGGTGGGCGAGAGACAGAGAGAGTGATGCAGAGGGGGCGAGAGCAAGAAAGTCAAAGATTGCATGAGAGGTGATTTATCAACCTTTGTCTTTATGGGATTTTATTTTACACAGCCTGAATTTTTCACAGCCTGCTGAGATGGATTATTGCTCTGATCATTCGGCATTCAGCTGGTGCAGAGAGGTTAATGGCTACCTGTTGCATGGTAACAAACACTGAACAAACAGAAATGTGTTCATGCTTCTTTTTTTTTAGTGTCTCAGAGACACTGCAGGTTTTCCCAGTGTACAGCAGTGGTGTAAAAGTGCATTTTGTATGCTTGTATGTATGTAAGCACCTGATATTACAGCAAAGAAACCAAAGTGCAGCAATATCCTTCCAAAAGAGACAAGGCCATGACCACTTCATCTTCAGCAGAGGTTGAAGATGTTTTTAGACGTCTTTTTTTGTTTTAATTTAAACGATGTAAAAACAACACAACAACATGGAGAGGATCTATTAAAACCTACAGCTGGTAAATTGTCTGCTCCACATATTTAATGCTTTCGAAACTAAACAAAGTGCAGGAATATAATGAAGGAGCGTAAACGTGTTGGTTGAGACCAAAGCCGGAGCTAAGAAAGGATAACAGTGAATTATTTGGAACACTGCATGAAACTCAAATTTGGTGCTGATGTGCTTTCAAACTGTTGAATATGTAGAAAAGTTATCATTTGATTCTTTTTGATTGTACCACACATCATCTCACTGTTTTGTTTGTGGCTCTGTTTTTGCTGCTCCCCCACATCACACAAAAAGAAAACAACAACAATTAAAAATATTTTAGCTTAACTAAAAGTACAAATATGAAAAAATTATTAATTACATGTAAAGTCAGCAAAAAGTACATCGCAGGTCTGTGTAATAAAATAATGATAAAACACTTTATTATACATTACACATTATGTGCTCCCTCTAGAAGCACAGAAGTAGCAGCAGTCTGCTTAGGTCTGCATTTTGTGATCTGTTATGGAGTTAAAGCCGATGATGAGTAAAACCAAAGAGCATCTGAAAACAGCGTCATATTTTACATCGATCTTTAAGGTTTTAGTTTGACTGGCCAGCGTACACAGCCGGCCTCTTCTGATGCAGCCGAGCAAGACTGACCCCAATTAAATTTCTCCTTTGCAAATGTAATCCAAATATACTCTTTTAATGTTTCTTTTCCTACCTTTGTTTCCCACGTCTTCCTTTCTTTCTCTACTTTTTGAGATATTTCCTTTTCACTTTGAATGACACGTTGTTAATCTCTCTCAGCCTTCGTGGGGTGTATGATTTATTGTGTTTCCTCTTAACACACCACGCTGACCCCAGTCATCCCAGTCAATAAAGAGGCCAGGAAAAGTGCCCTGTCACTTTACAGCCCTGTTAAATTTACACTTTGATGTTGCCCCTCGTTTTCAGCTTCGAATTAAGCAGTCCACGCCACGTCCCCGTCTAGCCCACAAGAGCGTCTGTTTTGACCTGATGGCCTTGCAAAACTGCAAGCGCGTGAGACGCAGCAGAACTTTTATTCAAGTGTATAATCTGTTATTTTCTATTGAGACGTAAATCCCTCCTCGTGTCGTTCTGATGAATTTTCCGAGTTTTATTTTATGTCGGGAGACCGTTCCCTGTGCGCGCGGCACAGAGCTGCACAGTAATTTGAATAGATGCTGGCTGGTAGAGCCACTGCATTGAAAATAGAATATTCTGTGGTCGTGGCTAAAAACATTTTCATGGCATTTTCTTCTAAAAGAGAATCTTTTGGTGTGTGCATTTGCTGGACTGTTCTGGCCTACTTGTGTTAGAGACGCAGCATGCAGAAGTGCAGGTGTAAGCTAAAACTGTGAAGGAGTAGAGAACAGCTGAAGTCATGAACACTGTGATAGAGGTTTTGATGGAGCACATGTTTTTCACAGTCGCTCCTTTCCTGCCTCTCTGAGAGGAGATTTGATCCTGACAGCACTCTTTGCAGCCAGTCTTTCTTGTGCTCTCTCCGCATATGGCATTCCCTGCAGGAGGGCCCACCGCTCTTCACCTTGGGCAGTGCTGGAGAGCTACAGCAGATTGCATGGATAACAAGCAGGAGATTGTCACAATATCCCACCCTGCCAAAAAAACTTCAGAGATGCGATATAAACAACTGCCTTTGATCAGTGAGAGGCCTCATGATTTCAAACAGCCTGACAGCTCTTGCTTTGCAGGGACTGCGGGTGCAGGCCAGGGAAATATGATTAAATAACTGCATAGTATTTATGCTAGGAGAAAACACATTTTCTCCCTTCAAGCTCAACAGGGTATGTTAGTCATGGACAGTGAGGCAATGTTGGAAGCACTGGACCCCCAGCAAGCGGTCTGCCACTAAAACACAGCTCCCGAGCCCATCAGAGGAGGCCAGACTTCTCTGTTCTCTGATCGTCGTAGAGCTGAAATGCATCTGGTCGGATACATGATGCAAACTGTGCAGCAAGGCAGGCTTTTACTTTCTTCCGTTTTCTTCTTCTTCTTTGCAAGGCTGAATAAAATAAAATAAGAGCCACACAGCTTCTGCTGTCCAGAACAGGCCTCAGTACTTTTTTTTAGTACCAAGCCAAATGCTTTGCCTGGTATTAATTGGAAAAATATGCTCGTTTTTATTATTCATATCCCTGCAAACAAGATAAGGATTGTAAACTATGACTTTGGTCTCTATTAGCTACTGACAGTCGAGCATTGTACTCGACAATGAAGGAGACAACTGCAGCAAAAGTAATAAACAGATGCTCACAAATTTATCACATAAAAATGTATTAGAAGACAGAATTGAGAAAAGAGAAGGGAGGGAATCAGGGTTGCTTCAGCTCACCTTGTAGTGCATTACCCAAAATGGCTCTGAGTTGGGGTCACTGGGTGTGTGCGCGTGTGTGACGCCTTCTGTGCTGACTGAGCGCTGAGCAGGAGCTCACACGAACGCACACACCTCCCACTTCTAACCTGACAAATTGTCAGATGAGCAGATGAGCGGAGACGTTCCTGAAAATAACTTTGCCTCAGAAAAAATTGACAAGCAGGACGGTGCCGCACGGCAAGCTGCCGCTATTCTAAATCATGGTGATCAATCTGACTGCATGTCCCCCCCCACACACACACACGTATACACACACATTCAGCTATCATAATCCCACGACGGGAATGGTTATTAACCAAGAGATGTGTTTACAATTGATTAGATCAGCGAGAGGCAGCAGCGGGGCCCAAAAAGTCCTGCCAACTCAGAGACATGGCTGTTGAAATTTATGATCAGCTGCGCCATGAAGAAAGAGGGAGCGTGTTTGTAACTGAGACAGAAAGAAAGCACAAAGATCTCTATCTTGTTTGCATGGCTAGAAGCCGCTCTGCAGCTATTTCGTTTTGACAGTTTTGCTGCCAGGTGACTTTGCAGCCACATGACAGACTTCAGTTACACATACGACTAATATGAGGATAAAGTATTCTGTGTGTGTGTGTGTGTGTGTGTGTGTGTGTGTGTGTGTGTGTGTGTGTGTGTGTGTGTGTGTGTGTGTGTGTGTGTGTGTGTGTGTGTGTGGTG